>QRFJ01000997.1:276495-336609 GCA_006176705.1 Cocos nucifera
CTCTCTGTTCAGTGGATGGACGAGCTGGTAAGGTGGGAGGGTCCTGGTCCAAAACATGTGTTAACTTCTCTGAACCCAAAACAATTTTGTAGTTCCTGAGCCAATCTTTATAATTGGGTCCAGTCAGTCTATGTGTGTCTAGGATACGTGCCAGTGGGTTGGACGCAGACATTTTCCTGTAGAGAGTCAAAGATTCTAGTTAGATACTGTAATTTTGACTTGACCAATTTGTTTAGGGATTTTATTTTTAAACAAATTAGCTCCCACTATTTTCTCGGATCCCTACACTCCCTCTGTAGAGATGCGAAAATCTCCGCGATTGATGATTTCTAGTGGGTGGTGCGGTCTCACCAACTGACTCATCACCTCACCTAACAGTTATTGGTGATGGGTTAGCCAATGAGTGAACAACTCTTGTTCAATGATTCTCTAATCATGGTGCACCCAAACTTGGTCTCTAATTCATGAATCTCACCGTATCCGGAATATTGATCCACTCCTTAGTTAAGTCAGACCCACCATTTGCATAGACTGGGTTCCTAATTGGGTCTCTCACCGTATCCGGAATATTGAGCCCAACTCATCCTCCAGCCCATAGCATCCAATGCCTAATAGACATGGTTGCGTCTTCCCGGTGCAACTGAGCCACTGTATCCAGCCGAGAACAATCAACCCCGGGAAGGGCCCGCACGTCTACAATGGTGGAAGACCTCGGACTTAATCTTTTCTTAGGGAGAATTGATTCAGGTCTCATTAAACTAGACTTGGCTTAGTCATAACAATTATGACTAACCTAGTGGCATGGGTCAGCTCGGATTATTGACCACCTCAGATCAGAACTGTGTCAACAGATATGGCCAGGTAAGTGAGACCGGTGGAAGGAATATGCCGTTAACTCGCACAAGAACGCATTCAGGTCGAGTAGCTTCCAATTAAAAACCAGTCGGTCGTCTGTGCCAAACTTACCTTAGACACCAAATTGTTGAGTCAGAACCAATTGGGTTAGCCTACAATCCAGACTCTAACCTCTGAGCCTAATTAGGTCTTGCTTGATCGTGACTCGATCTTGACCCAGACTTAATCCTATTAGGCTGGTCAATTTAAGCATTGTTGATCCCATCTAACCAACTCTTGATTCGGTTTGATCAACCGCTTAGACCTAATTGAGCTACCCAAGCCCGAACCCAGTATTATGAATATGTCTTAGATCTGAAATTCTCAATTTTAGACCTAATTAATATTCCATAAACTTAATTCTTAATTAAGTTGGGTTCATAAACAAAATATGCACAATAAATCCTAGGGTTTCAGGATCTAGGGTTTTGCAGAAAGTAAGTTTTGGGTTTCTGATTAAGGACGAACACGCAGCACCCCTACACGTCATAAGAACACCCCATCGAATGGGAAGAGAGGGCCTTTAAACCCTTCTTCGTTCTTATGACCGGACGGCCAAGAGGAACGCCTTAATCAGGAACATGTAAATACTACAAAACAGTTATCAGATCTATATCATATATCTCATATACAAATTTAGATCTAATCATGGCATATTTTGCATACATCTCATGTATCAAATCATGCATGTTTTCAGATCTAAATTATCACATAATAATCTAAAAAATTAGATTTAAATTGATCTAATCAAAATAAATTCTAATCTAGACAATTATGTAGAACTATTCTACAACTAGTCTAGTCATGCATCTATCATATCTCATATGATATTTAAAATTAAATAATTTTTATTTGCTGTTTATCAGATGTTATTATAACACTTATAATATCAGAAAATAGTAAATAAGAAGATCTAAAATATGATTTAATCAGATTAAATCAAAGACATGCAAAACTATTCTATAGAACTATTCTATTCTAGAACTAGTCATGCATATCTTCATGTTCTTAGATCCAAATCATTTAATTTTAATTTTTCTGATTTCAGATCTGATCACATCTCATGTGACATCTGAAATCACTTTATTTTCTAATTAAAATAAAATTAAAATCAGATCTAAACAATTTAGAACCATGGCTCTGATACCAGTTGAAGGGAAATCCTGATTTCCCGGTCCAGGTTCGTCCAGATCTGATTAGATCAAGAGATATATTTCAAAAATTTTCTCTTGATCTCAATCAGATCTTGATATGTTTCAGATCTGATTCTTATTATTTTAATAAATAAAATAAAATAAGATAAATTAAATCAAATTTAATTTACCTGATTTGGGTAATCCTATTACCCTGTAGATGATCCTGATTGCAGCGGAAGGTTCTGGATCTTAGCCACGCAAGCGCCTGGCCTCTACCGGTATCCACTCGGGTTGGATCTGGAGATCCTCTTCTTCTCTATCACACCTCCAAAAATCAGATCTGGATCTGATCTGGAGGATCTTCAAAACTCTTTTGAAGATCTGCAGTCGTCCTTTTGCAGCAGCGCAGCCTTCTTGCTTTTGATCGCCTTTCCTTGATCTGAATCGCACCAAACTAAGTCCAAAACACCTTTTGGACGTGGAGAGCAAGAGGGAGAAGAGACTATGGCATGGAGAAGGAGGGGAGAGGCAGCCTTGGGGCGTATCTAATAGCATTGGAATTAGGGTTGGGCGCAGGGTCTTATTTATAGACCTCTTGTGATCCAACTCCTCTTCCTCTCAACCAATCACAACCCTTTGTGAAATCAGATCTAAATCTGATTGGTTGGAATAGAGACCCCTGGATTCCTCCTTAGAGGGCGCCTAAGACCAGTCAAACTGGATTCTTAGTAGAACTCTGATTGGAATCCAAAAGGGAGGTGGAGTCCTTGTCCAACAAGGACTCCTAGGCGCCTCCTACTTGGGCTCACGCCACCCTTGGCGTGCGCCCTTCTCCTTGCCAGGTTCTGGCAGGGGGACAGGCCCCCACCAGCTCTCCAATAGGTGCATGACATGTGGTCAAAAGTCAAAGGGTGAATGGTCAACGTTTGACCAGTCAAAGGTAGACTTTTGACCAAAGTCAAAGAACAAGAAATGGCAGGTGACCAAAAATGGCAGGTAATGTCTTACAAATAAGACAACCTATTCTGACTTGGACAACCTCCAGTCAGACCATATGAAGGCCTCTGATTGAGCACAAACTCCTTTGGCTCAGTCAGGACAACTTATTTATGATAGTAAAAGAAGAACGTTAGGTTCAATCGAGTGCTAGCACGATTTCCTTGAACCTAATTGAATCTCATTCAGATCAATTGAACTAGATCAGTTCAATTGATGATCACCAGATTCAAACCCTTGTTTGTGTGACCCAGTTAGGTTCAGTTCTGTATGGTAATGGGATATGTCATGATCTCTATCATAGACATCATCGAAACTCCTTTCGATGGATCAGAACTCTTCTGATTCGAACAGCTAGAATGATCGATCATCTAAATCATTCTAATTGCTCCCAAAATCCACCAGTGACACCTAGCAGTATATGGTGGCAACCCATCAGAGCTGAATGCGAACCTCTTGGTGCAGCTACCTGTGTGATTAAGTTCTTCTATCTTGAGCCCCGATCAGATTAGGGTTAAGGTGAACTCGTCAAACCCTAGTCTCTGTCATATGATGTAATCATTCGATTCGAGTCCAATGTGAAAATCTAAATAGAAACTCTTTCTATTATTTCACTCTGCCATGGCCATGGGCTTTCTGGACTTGATTCTCATGATCATCATAGGGCTACTCCTCTACCACCGAGGTAGATAGATCCCATCTTGATGCAATCCAGTTCCTACAATGAACATGTCATAGCCAACATACACCTCAGGGTTCCATATGGCTAGGAGACCGAGTAATGGTGTAGTCAAACTATAACACCCTCAAGGTGAACTGCCGATGCATCTCAGGTCAAAGAACCAGACACACTACTGCAGCATCGAGTCAGTCATTGACGAGAAGGTAGACTTCCTAATGACTACTCGAGGTGGTCACGCTCAGTGCCCTCGTTCTCTAACGAGTACCTGTACTCTCGCTCCGGTGTCTCCACACCGTAGACTCAAGACTCATCTACTAAAGAGAAGCGATCGTACACCAACCTTCCGGATCAATCACCATCCTCGTGATGATCCTATGGTCGGGAGCTGTTTATGAGTTAATAATGATTATTCATGTCTTAAATTTTCAACTCTTGAAAATATGAATTATCATTACCATTAACTCAAAGGATGTATCACAGACACTAAATACACATGTGTGATAGAAAATAACCCATTTCATTAATTATAGTCAAAATTATAATTTTGCCCCTAGAAGTGTATTACAAGTGTCAGCCAATTCTGGCTTCTAGGGCACATATATCTAACACGGTTCTGGATTCTTCCCAAGCGCTGGCCCCTATCGATAGTCCGTTGAATGACTGAGCTTGCGCTCCTCTCCCGAATCACTTCTACTTGTACACCGAAGCTTTTCAAGTCGGGCTTCGTCTATCAATTCCTCTTTTCATCTTGGCCCTTTTTTATTTTTTGGATATTTTTCTTGCTTTCATGGTTCCAAATTCTTTTAGATTCATCATAGCTCTGTATCTCAGCCGAAGTTCGCCCGACTATCTCTTTGTTTTGTAATTACTACACCTTCAAACACCATCCTACCATCAAGGATTGGTGGTATCTATCCCCCCAGGCTGGCAAGAACGGGTTGCTTAAAGGTATCCCTTCTTCCATTAATAATTGAAAGAGAAAAATTCTTCTTTGTCTTCTATGCATCCCTTAGTTTAGGACTTCCTCCTTAGGGACGGCTAAGGAATTCGGTCCATCGAGCTCCGAGCTTGGAAAGAGATGATCTTGACTCTATTGACAAGTTTAGAAATTATCAAGCCCCCCTCCTATCCAAACTTCTAAAAGATCAGACATTGTTCAATATGGGCTTGAGTCCTCTCAATCCTACTAGTATATCTCTGCACTTCACAAGTTTTCTTCTTATACTATAATAATTTTTAATTTAATTTTAATAATTTTTTTTTGATCGTGATCCCTTTTTTACTGTAGAGATGGACTCTAAGGCAGTCAAGATGCTCGCTAAGGAACTTCAGGCTCATAAAAGAAAAGAGAAGGCACCAGACGAGGGTTCGAAGAAGGTAATGAAGGGAAAAGCCTTATTTTTTGGATCTGGTTCATTCAGATCTGATTGGATCAAGAAGAATATTTCAAAAAAAAAATTTTGAGATCCTAATTTGATCTGAGACTCCTCAGATCTGATCTTATTGATCTGATAATAAAAATAAAAATTAAATCTAATTTAATTATACCTTTATTTTAGATAATCCAATTACCTTGTAATGATCCCGATGTTTGCTTGAGGTTCTGAATGTAGCCATGCAAGCATCTATCCTCTATCGATATCCACTCGGGCAGAATTTGGAAATCTTCTTCTTCTCAATCAATCAACCAAAAATCAAATCTAGATCTGATCTTGAAGGTCTTCAAAACTACTTTTGAAGAAGAGTCATTGTCTCTTGCAGCAGTGCTGCCTTCTTCCTTTTTTGATGTCTTTCACTTGCTCAAAAGTCCTTGGGCGTGGAGAGGAGAGAGAGGACCAGAGGGTGGCATGGAGAAAGAGGGAGAGAGGTTTTGTGGCATGGGATAAAGGTAGAAAATATTAAATTCTATGCACAGACAGGATTTATATAGATCCTGCTGCATCATGCAGTGCCACATCATCCTGGCCAATCATGATTCTTTGTGCAATTAGATCTAAATCTGATTGGTAGAATGACATCATCTGATCCAATTAGATGAGGAACCCTCAAAACCCTCCTAAGGTGGCACCAAGACTAGGTGAAATAAGACTTCTTGGTGCCACACAATTTAATCCCCTAAAGCAATCCTGGAGTCCCATCTGTATGGGACTTCAGCTTTATCCTCATGGGGTGCACGCCTTTCTAGGCAGCGCCCTCTTCCTATCTACATTTTAGTAGGAGGACAAGTCCTCGGGTGCTCTCCTATGGGTGCATGATACATGGATAGATGTCTAAGTATCCAGAGTCAATATTTGACCAATGTTAAAAAACAAGATTTAGCAGATGATTGAAAATGGTAGGTATTATTTTAAATTTATCTCATAAATTAAGACAATCCTTTTCTAACCTGGATAAGCTCCAGTCAGACCAAGTAAAGATTCCTGAGTGAGTCCAAACACAATTGGCTCAATCGAGACAAGCTTTAATGATTGTTAAAGGAGAAGATTAGGCTCAATCGTGTGCTAGCACGATTTTCTTGAACCTAATTGAATCTTATTCAAATCAATTGAACTAGGTTAGTCCAATTGATGACATTCAGATCCAAACTCTTATTTGTGTGATCCAGTTAGATTTAATTTCATATGGTAATGAGATACATTGCGATCTCTATCATCGACATTATTGAAATATCTTTCGATGGATCAAAACTTTTCTGATTCAGACAACTAGTATGATCGATCATCCAAATCATTCTCATTACTTTCAAAATTTATAGTGACACCTAGCAGTATATGGTGGCAATCCATCAAAACTATAAGTGAACCTCTTGGTGTAGTTACCTATGTGATTAAGTTTCTTTATCTTGAGCCTCGACCAAATTAGGGTTAAGGTGATCTCGTCAAACCCTAATATCTATCATATGAATTAATCATTCAATTCAAGTCCAATGTGAAAACCCTAATAGAAACTCTTTCTATTATTTTACTTTGCCATGGCCATGGGCTTATGGACTTGATTCTCATGATCATCATAGGGCTGCTCCTCATCTACCAAGATAGATAGATTTTCTATTGGTGCAATCCAATTTCTACAATGAATATGCTATAGCCAACATACAACTTAGGATTCCGAATGGCTAGGAGATCGAGTTATGGTGTAGTCAAACTATAACACCCTCAAGGTGAACTATCGATACACCTCAGATCAAAGAACCAGACACACCACTATAGCTTCGAGCCAGTCATCGATGAGAAGGTAAACTTTCTCATGACTGCTCGAGGTGGTCATGCTCAGTGCTCTCATTCTCTAATGAATACCTATACTCTCGCTTTGGTATCTCTACACCATAGATTCAAGACTCATCTATCCAAAAGAAGCGATCATACACCAACCTTCCGGATTAATCACCATCCTCATGATGATCCTACGGTTGGGAGAATTTTATGAGTTAATAATGAAAATTCATGTCCTAAATTTTCAACTCTTGAAAATATGAACTATGATTACCATTAACTCAAGGGATGTATCATAGACACTTTTAAATACACACTATGATAGAAAATAACTCATTTTATTATTTATAGTTAAAATTATAATTTTATCCTTAGAAGTGTATTACAAGTGTCAGCCAATCTGACTTCTAGGGCACATATATCTAATAGCTAAAGGTCGATATCATAAGTTCTACGGCATCCGCTAATGCCACCGCTACTCCCGAGGTTCCTGATGGTGTCGAGATTGTTTCAGCTACTAAGGTTGATGCTACTGATGGGGCCGCAGTACCTCCTACATCCTCGGGCCCTCTTGTTGAAGTTCAAGTTTTGGAGCTTCCTACTGAAGGAGAAAAGAGAGAGAAAAAGAAGTTGGCCATCATAAAGGTACGGTATAAAGCTCATCCCAGTAAGTTCAAAGATGGTGATGAAGACTCGGAAGAAAATCTCTTCTACAATCAAGACATCATTAGGGATTTGGTTGATAAATTTGCCCTATCCGAGGTGGTAGACAAGATTGTCGACTTCGACTATGAGCAGCACACTTGGGATTCCCTCGGGACCTTCCTTGAGGTAATCACCTTATCTTTTCTTTTTTTTTTCTTATATATGCTTAAGCCAATTTATTCCTTGCAGTCGGATCACCAATTGCTTGTCCACATCAAAATGGTGAATCGCTTAAAGTCGAAAGGACTGAAGGCTCAGGAGGATCACCAAGCCGAGGTCAGTTGCCTCCAAGAGGAGAAAGCTATCAAAGTTGACCACCTCATAAAGGAGAAGGTTGCCGAGTTTGGGGTTCTTCAAGAGACACTCAAGAATGAAGAACAAATATTGATGGGGCTGAAGGCTGCTTTGGCCTTAGAAGAGGAGAGGAGGAAGAAGGTTGAAGCCGAGATTACCAAACTGAAGGAGCAGATTTCAAGATAGATCTCAGAGATGAAAGTCCAGGCAATAAAGGAGTTCAAGATCTTCTCTAACATGAGGGACTTAAATGTCAAGTTTAGTCAGAAAGCCTTCATCATGGGATTCGAGTTCTATAAGGATAGGATAGCTGATAAATTTTTCAAGCTCGACCTCAGCTTTCTGATCGAAGGAGCTTTTGATGAAGAGGCAGGACCATCTATCGCTACGACCGACTCCCCCCTATCGAGCCTACTTTTGAAGAGCCGAGGCTGACTGATGCTGTATTGAACTCCTCAGCTGCTCCCTTAGAGGTCTGAGATCTTCTATTTTGTATTTTTTCTTTTCATTTATTTTCTTTCCTATACTTGAGAAATATTTTGATTAATGAAGATAAGTTTATTTTGAGAGTGAATCTCTTTCTTTTGCGAAATCTATGTTGTGATGCTTTTATGCTCCAAGTGTAGTCTCTTGTTGAAGCTGACCTCTTACTTTAGGGTGTTTTTCTGATGGCTCATGTAAAAAACTTAAGGAGGAAGGTTCATCAACTTTTAAGAAAGTTAGGAAAAATAGAAGGAGAGCTTAAAAAATTCAAAAAGAGTTACACTGAAGCTAATGTTAAGATTAGCCACCTCCGTCAAGTCTATAAGAAGGATGCCATGGACTATATCAACAAGAAGTATCACTTGATTGAAGAGCTAGAAAGGACAAAGAAGCTCAGTAGTGATAAAGCCTAGGTTTTGTCCGCTAGAAAAAGCGAATGAGAAGATTGACCAATTGAATTAGAGTGCAGTTCAGTTTCAAAGTTACGAGGAGTATGGCTGAGACTGATCGAAAAGATTTTTTGATCTTCAGAAACAACTATGCGACACCAAAGAGAATTATGTCTTATCAGTTTTGCTGGAGCAAGGAGATCGATGATTACAAGAGGAAACTCAGGGCTACCAACAGCGAAGTGATGAGACTCCAAAAGCATTTGTCCGACAGGGCTCAGGCTGGTCCTAGCAAGGAATCGGACGAACTTCTTGCTTTAAGGGGGACCATGGAAAGATTATCTGAGTCATATGAAAAGGAGAAAACCAAGCTGCAGCAGATGGTTTATCAAGAAGATGCCATCAAGGATGTAGAGGTCAAATTCGTGGTTCTTAGGAAGAGGTTAAGAGAGACAGAGGAAGAATCACGTAGATAAGAGAGGATGCTGAGGGAGAGCTTGGTAGCGAGGAAGAGGCTTGAAGAAGAAATAGAAGGCCTGAAACTCTCCCTTGTAGGAGCTGGCAGCCCAAAGTCCAACTCTGAGTAGGACTTCGGCTTCTTTTTCTCTCTTTTCTTTTCTCTTTTTTTTTGTAATTAGCCTTGCAGACCTTTTCATGTATCAAACTTTTATTTTAATGAAATACTACTTTTTCATTGCTTCATCTCAGTCATATGCTTATGTAGTTTTTTTACTCTCTTTTTTTTGTTGTTCACGATTATAGAGTTGTCTTTCAATAACGATTGTAGTTCACCACAACATATGTACCCTTTGATTGTAGACGATGGCCCTAGGATAGGTTATTTTGGATTTGTATAATTGGATCTTTGCACCTTTTGTGTTTGGACGAGGTTCCCTGATCTCGATTGTAGTTGGTCATGACTTTCACTCGGACAAAGTCATCCTCCCTTCTTGAATATTTAAAGGTCTTTTCTTATGTCAGGACGAGGTTCTCCTCCTATTTCTGGCATATTTGATCTTTTTTCTTATTAGAACAAGGTTCTCCTCCTATTTCTAATAAGGATATCGGGGCATGAAAGGGTCATTGAGTGGGCCTCTTTCCTTTGACCTATGTCAGGACGAGATCCTCCTCCTGTTCTTGACATAGTTGGTCTTTATCTTTGTTAGGATGAGGTCCTCCTTCTATCCCTAATAAAATCATTAGGACATAAAAGGGCTATTGAAAGAGCCCTCTCCTTATCCCTCTGTAAGGATGAGGTCCTCCCTCTATTTTTGATGGGATTGACTTCTTTTCTTGTTAGGATGAGGTTCTTCTTCTATTCCTAACAAGATCATTGGAACATAAAAAGACCGTTGAAAGGACCTCTATCCTTGTTTCTTTGTCAGGATGAGGTCCTTCTCCTATTCCTAATGGGGTTGGCTTTTTTTCTTATTAGGATGAGGTTCTTCTTCTATTTCTAACAAGATTATTAGGATACAAAAGGATCATTGAAAGGGCCTCTCTCCTTGTCCCTCTATTAGGATGAGGTCCTCCTCCTTTTTCTGATGGGATTGGCTTTTTTTCTTGTTAGGATAAGGTTCTCCTCCTATTCCTAACAAGATCATTGGGGTACAAAAGGCTGTTGAAAAGACCTCTTCCTTTATCTTCCTATCAGGACGAGATCTTCCTCCTATTTCTGATAGAATTAACTTTTTTCTGATTCAAACGAGGTTCTCTTCCTTTTCCTAACAAGATCATTAGAGCACAAAAGAGCCGTTGAAAGGGCTTCTCTTCTTGTTCTCCTGTAAGGACGAGGTCCTCCTATTCTTGATGGGATTGGCTTTTTTTTTTGTTAGGATGAGATTCTCCTCCTATTCTTAATAAGGTTACTAGAATATAAAAGAGTCGTTGAAAGGGCTTCTGCCCTTATCCTCCTATTAGGATGAGGTCCTTCTTTTATTTCTGATGGGGTTGGCTTTTTATCTTGTTAGGATGAGGTTCTCCTCCTATTCCTAATAAGATCACTGAGGTATAAAAGGATCATTGAAAGGACTTCTTTCCTTATCCTCCTATCAGAATGAGGTCCTCCTCTTGTTCCTAATGGGATTGACTTTTTTCTTGTTAGGATGAGGTTCTTCTTCTATTTCTAACAAGATCATTGAGGTGCAAAAGGGGCGTTGAAAGAGCCTCTTTTCTTGTCCCCCTGTCAGGATGTGGTCCTCCTATTCCTGATGGGATTGGCTTTTTTCTTGTTCGGACGAGGTTCTCCTTCTATTCCTAATAAGATTATTGAAGTATAAAAGGATCGTTGAAAGGGCCTCTCTTCTTATCCCTCTATCAGAATGAGATCCTCCTCAGATTCTTGATGGGGTTGATTTTTTTCTTGTTAGGATGAGGTTCTCCTTCTATTCCTAATAATGTCATTGGGGCACAAAAGGACCGTTGAAAGGGTCTCTCCTTTCTACCTCCTATTTAAGAGTAGGAGGCCTTCAACTTTATTTTATGTAATTCCTTGCCATTGTATAATTTTGCACCAAAGATGAAGATATTAAAGCAAGAAAATTTTGTTGAGATGTAGTTACTGATAATACATTTATAGATTTTTTGAATTCCATGGCCATGGCAGCGCAGCTCCTACGAGCTCCTTCAGATAATATATTCTCGATCGGATAATTTCCACAACCTTATAAGGGCCTTTGTAGTTCGGGGCAAGTTTTCCTTTATTTTGAGCTTATGAGACATCTGCTCATCGAAGCACCAGGTCTTCTACTTTGAATGTCTTATTTCTGACTCTTGAATTATAGTAGCAAGCTATCTTTTGCTTGTAAGCTGTCATTTGAATCAGAGCCTTCTCTCATTTTTCTTCTAGTAGATCAAGATTTGCTCTAAGATCTTGCAAGTTGTTCTATTCACTAAAAGCTTCAACTCGTGCTGAAGGAAGTTCAAGCTCAATTGGGATGACTGCCTCTATCCCAAAAGCCAATGCAAAAGGGATTTTTTTCAGTCGGCAACTTTTGAGTGGTTCTATAAGCCTAGTGCACATGATAGAGTTCGTCCACCCATATTTTTTTTGCTCTTTCTAGCCTTACTTTTATCTCTTGGAGCAAAGCTCTGTTAGTCCTCGATCTTACTATTTGCCTGTGGATGAGCTACTGATGTCAAGTGGTAAAAAATATTCAAGCCTTCATAGAATTCAGTGAACTTCACTCCTATGAATTGGCATCCATTATAATTGATTAATGTCCATGGTAGACCAAATTTATAAATTATCGACTTCTAGATGAAGTTCTATACTTTGGCTTTGGTAACTTTTGCTAGAAGTTCGGCCTCAACCCACTTAGTAAAATAATTTACTACCATCAAAAGAAACTTTCGCTGCCTAGATGCTATGAGAAAAGGTCCAAGTATATCTATTCCCCATTGTGCAAACGACCATGGAGTATTTAAAGGTGTGAACTGTAAAGCTGGCAGTCTTTGAATGTTTGCATTTTTTTGATATTTGTCATATTTTCTTACATAATCTATCACATCTTGGTATATTGTTGATCAGTAGTATCCCTACCGAAGTAGCTTATATGATAAGGATCTCACCCCCAAGTGATTTTTGCATATTCCTTCGTAAACTTCTCTTAAGGCCTAGCCAGCTTCGGAAGGTCGAAGATATTTGAGGAGTGGTAGAAAGTATGACCTCTTGTACAGCTTATCCTCATACAGGATATAGCGGGAGGTCTGATTTCTCAGTTTTCAAACTTTTTTTAGATCTCTTGGAAGAACTGCATCTTTGAGATAAGAAATCAGTAGGTCAATCCAGCTGGGCTCATGGTCGATCTGCATTATTGCTTGGGACTCTTTTGAACTTGGGTGCTATAGAACTTCGAAGAGAACTTCCTTCAGCAGTTCATTTGGGGCCAGGGTTGCCAACTTTGAGAGAACATTGGCTCTAGCATTCTCTACCCTAGGGATCTACTGGATATTAAAGCTATTAAAGGTCGAGATCAAGCTTTTTGTCTTTTTCAAGTACTTCTTCATGCTTTCCTCCCAAGCTTCATAATTGCTACTGACTTGCCCCACAACCAGTTGAGAGCCATTGTAGACTTTTAGATGTTTTACTTTCAGTTTTTTTGGCTATTCTTAGTCCTGTAATCAGAGCTTCATACTCTGCTTCATTGTTAGTAGTGGAGAACTCAAAGCGTAAAGCATATTCGACCACAATCTTCTCTGGATTATGAGAATCAAGCCTATACCTGCTCTAGAAGCATTGGATGAACCATCGATATATAGTGCCCAAAAGTTTTTAGAGAGATCAGCCTTTTCTTCAGGAGAGCTGGGGATATAAACTTCTTGATGCTCTGGTTCGGTCATATCTAGAATGTGCACTCCACTATAAAATCAACAAGTATTTGAGCTTTAATAAATGGTCGAGGATAAAAATGAATGTCAAATTCAGTTAACTCGATCGCTCATTTTGCTATTCTTTCAAAGGTGTCAGGCCGGTGAAGGACTGTCTTCATGGATTGATTAGTAAGGAGAGTAATTATGTATTCCTAAAAATAAGATTAGAGCTTCTTGGCAATAATCAACAAGGCATAAGTTAATTTTTCTAATTTGATGTACCTTATTTTTGCATCTCTCAAGACTCGCTTATATAGTAGATCGGCTTCTAAACTTTACCTTCTTCTCTGATCAGGATGGCTCCAATAGTTGCTGGAGATACAACAAAATACAAGAACAGCTCTTCTCCAGGTTCAGGCTTGGCTAGGAGTGGCGGCGAACTAAGATAGTTCTTCAATTCATCAAAGGCCTACTGGCACTTAGGAGTCCAGTTGAAGTTCTTGGGTTGTTTGAGGATTTGGAGGAAGGGCATACAATGCTCCATCAACCTTGAAATGAAGTGATTTAGGGCTACTACCTTGCTTGTGAGGTGTTGAACTTTTTTTATTATTTTTGAGGTGATCATCTCTTGGATGGCTTTGATCTTCTTTGGGTTAGATTCGATGCCGTGCCTTGACACCAAAATCCCAGGAACTTACCCTAGGTTACTCCAAAAGCACATTTTATAGGGTTCAACTTTATCTTGTACTTTTGGAGGGTGTTAAAGGTCTCTTAGAGATCGACAATGTGATTCGATGAAGATTGGCTTTTAACCAACATATCATCTACATACACCTCCACGTTGCGACTGATTTGCTCTTCGAAGATCTTATTCATCAGGCGTTGATAAGTTGCACTTACATTTTTAAGCCCAAAGGGCATGATCCTGCTATAATAAAGACCACAGTTAGTAATAAAAGTAGTCTTCTCCTCATCCTCTAGTGCCATCTAAATTTCGTTATAGCTGGAGAAGGCATCTATAAAGATGAAGAGTTCATGGCTTAAAGTTGCATCCACGAGTTGATCAATCTTGGGCAAAGGATAGCTATTTTTTGGACAAGCTTTTTTAAATCGGTGAAGTTTATGTACATCCTCCGCTTGCCGTTGGCTTTCTTGATAAGGACGATGTTTGCAATCCAATTCGGATAAGACACTTCCTAGATAAACTCCATCTTAAGCAGTTTATCAACCTCATCTATGATAGTCTTCTATCTCTCTGATGCAAAGCTGTGCTTCTTTTGCTTCACTAGCTAACATTTAAGGTCCACACCCAGATGATGCTCCATTATCTTTGCATCAATCCCAGACATATCTGCAACCACCCAGGAAAATTTTGCAAGAAGATGACGAGCTACTTTCTGACTTCTCCTTTTAGATTAGAGCCAATCTTTATAATGTGTTTCTTATTTCCATCATTCAAAGGGACCTCCATAAGATTGTCGATGGGTTCCCTCCTTTCTTTGGATAGGTCATCACGGGCATCAAGCCCATCCACTGGACAAGGATCTGCTTGCCTTCCTCCCTGTAGAATAATTTTGTAGTAGTATCAAGCTAATGCTTGATCTCCTCTGACCTTCTCGACTCCATGCCTTGCTAGGAACTTCAATTTCAGATAATAATTTGAAACCACAGCCCAAAGTGCATTTAAACCAGGTCAGCCAAGGATTGCATTGTAAGCCAAGGGCACCTTCACCACTAAGAAATTGACTTAGACTCTAGATTGCTTTGGATATCAACGTACCATAACTTGTAAAGTTATTATCCCTTCAACTAGCACTATGTCGCTAGTGAACCTAACTAACAGGGAATTCATTGGACCCTTCCTACTATCAGATATATACATTTTAGAAAAAGCATCATAAAATAAGACATTAGTAGTGCTTCCATTATCAATTAAAATGTGGCGTACATTGTAGTTCACAATATTTAGAGTAACTTCAATTTCATCATTATATGAAAATTGTACCTCTTGAGCATCTTTCTTAATGAAAGTGATAGGTTCTTCAGTCTGTTGCTTCTTTGCTAGCTCCACTGATCTGCTGGCTTTCCCCCATCGATGTCCCCTAGCAATAGTATTGATGATGCCAAGTAGGGGCCGATCTTCTTGCTGCTCATCCCTCTGAGGTAGTTTAGGCTGTGGTGGGGCTCTCGATCGATCTTTTCTTCTTTCTGACTGACACCTGAATCGATCCAGCCAACCTCTTCTAATCAGTGCTTCAATCTCATCCTGAAACTAGATACATTCTTTAGTATTGTGACCATGGTCATGATGGTAAAGATAGTACTTATTGGGATTGTGTCTGGTCGGATAACTCTGCAACCTCTCTGGCCTTGGCAACTGCTCCTTTATTTCTATCAGCACTTGAATTTTTGTAGTGTTCAGAGGAGCACAGTTGTGGAATTTTCTAGGGGGAGTTCCATCATGGTTTTCTATCTGAGCTTCTTTGTTGACAAGCTCGAGGAGGAGTCTGAGCTCATTTGCACTCAGGAGGGGTTTGGGAGTATGGCTGAACTTTACTCTGCTTTTCTTCAATTGCGAGCTTGCTGGATTCACCCACTTGTCGCTCTTTCATGGCTTCTTCATCTTTCAGTCGGAAGGCTTCCTCTACTTGGGCATAGCCTTCGGCCTAGGCTAGCATGTCGGTAAAGTTTCAAGAGTACTTCTCCAAGAAAAAAAGGAGATCATTCTTATGGAGACCACCCTTCAATGCAGCCATAGCAATAGATTGGTCCAGATTTTGGACCTCCAGGTAGCAGCATTGATGCGGTTGACATAGGCTTGAATGGACTCCCCTTCTTTTTGCTTTATATTGATGAGGGAGTCTGAACCTCATCTCTGGTGATGGCTACTGATAAAATAAGCTATGAATTCATGGCTTAGCTAATAAAAAAAAAAGATGGTACCTAGTTTGAGGCCCGAATACCAACTCCTTACCAATCCCTTTAGAGTGGAGGGGAAAGCTTGGCAAAGAATGGTGTCAAGTGCACCATGAAGCAGCATCATGGTTCAAAAGGCTTCAAAATGGTCGATCGGATCGAAAGTCCCATCATAACTCTCTAATTAAGGAAGCTTAAAGTTTGGTGGGATAGGCTTCATGATTTGATAGAGAAGGGAGGATCGATGTGGATGTCATTATCGTGGATTGGGGCAGCATGGTGGAGTTCTTCGATCTACCAACTCATCTCCTAGAGTTTTTGATCAAAAGCATCATCTCAATCATGGATCTTGGAGGGGCACCGATTGGAGATGAGGAGAGTTTCTTTAGGAGAGAAATCATGGTCGGAACAGGGGTTTTCCATCCTTTGCTTCCCCTTCCTAGGGGTTATAGGCTTGCTCACCCAGGTAGGCTTTCTTTGTGCCACTTCTTGATATTCCGATAGGGACTTCTTTGGTAGAATTAGTGTCGGACCGCTGCATGGCCTGCACCATTTCAATAAGGCCCTTAACTTACTGTACTAGTAGGTTGAATTGCTCTAGGTACACCATGGCTGCTAGTGGAGGGGGCTACGGTGCCAGCGATGGAGTTGAGATGGATGGATCTAGCTCAGATCTGATGGCAGAAGTAGTAGACCACTGGGTGGTTGTCTTCTTTCGAAGCATTTCAAGAAGGGATTAAATGAATGTGGATTCAAAAGATTAGAAGAAGAAGACGGCAGATTGGATCGACTGGGCACTTCTTTTAGAACAAAGGCTTAGAGACCCTTTCTCTAACACCAATCCTATTGGTGCAGAAATCTATGAGGATGTCGGAGGTAGCTGAAGTTGAGAAGGCAAGGCCATCGATGGGACCCATAAAATAAAATCCAAACTGAAGATGGGTAGCTCCTGTAGGACCTTCCAATGCTCAGGTCAGTTCTTTGGCCAACTGGAATGAAGAGCTTAGAAAATAGAGAAGCAGAGTAATAGGGAGGAGAAGAGAACTTAAAAAAAATATATCTGGAGGATTTTTTTTATAGATGAAGTGTGCAACAAACTGATGGTGATAGCCGTAACCATCTAATAATGGGCTGCTCAGGCCATATGAAGTTTTTTATGGAGGATGAGTTATTGTTTATCGTGACTTATAGGTGGTTGAGATTCATTTATTGGAGTTCGGACATAGGTTGAAGATTTCAGTATATGTAGTAAACTTGTAACCGGCTGAGGTCTATTAAGATAATGTTTAGTGGCTTCAAGAAGTTTGGAAGCCTTCTGGATCGTGTACAGGTAGGTGCCTCTTAAATTAAGATCCGAAGTACTGTGCCCCATCCTTCGTGGAGCAATTATCTTGAATTAGTATCTTGATGAGGTCCTTTTGGATGGCTCTAGCTGATAGGCATAACATGGGCTAAGTAGATCCATGACTGGTTAGGAGAAGCTCATCCTGAAAGATACTCGAATGGAAGGACTTTGGCTGGAGGAAGCATGATTGAAAGGAGTGCGTCCAGAAGGAGTCCAACTAGAAGGGTGCTACTGGGAGGAGCGAGACTGGAAGGAGTGCTGTTGAGAGGAGTGCAACTGGGGGATTTTGTTTGGAAGAAGTTCAATTAAAAGGAGCATGACTTGAGGAGTTTGACTGGAAGGAGCATTGTCGGGAAGAGCACGATTGGAGGTGTTCATCCGAAAGGAGCGCGATTGGAGAAGTTCGTTCGAAAGCAGTCCGATTGGAAGGAGCATGACTTGAGGAGTTCGGCTAGAAGGAGCATGTTGTCCACAATATAGAACTTCAACTATCTTCAAAACTTGCCACCAATCAAGATCAGAAGGGTTGAACTTTGGTCCTATCATTTATTCTAAATTAAGAAGCAAGGTTAATTAAATAATAGTTCTCCTTTACTGTTTAAGATCGTTTGGCTGAGCTTCAATGTGCCTTTGACAAATTCCACGGTATGGAGTTGTTGTTGAGAGGATCGATGAATTTTTTTAGAATAGTGGTCGGCGGTTAAGAACTTCGACAGGGATTATTTTACCCCCAACATATATGTATGTATGTATGTATATACATATGTATGTATGTATGTGTGTATGTATGTATGTATGTATGTATATACATATAGATGTATGTGTGTGTATATATATATGTTTGTATGTATGTATGTATGTATATATTGTTGGGATAAACTATCCTCTCTTGGACCGACGTGGCCATTGGTGATTTGCCAAGCAATAAGGAACAATCTCCTAGGATCAACACGGAAGCAAAATAATAGATTCAAAAGAAAAGAGAGAAAAAAGAGCACATGAGTTTTTTGAAAGAAAAGAGCTTTATTTCATGAATCTGGCATCATATACAATCTTGACCTATTTTTAGTATTTATACTTTACAAAAGGGTTAAGCCCTAAGCTCATAGAAAAACTCTCCAAAATCCAAACATCCCACGTACACAAAATAAAACCGCTAAAACTAAGCCGACCTAGTTTCAGACTGAGCCGGCTAACCTACAATTGGATTGGCTTAGTTTGAGACTGAGCTGACTCAGTTGTATATCATGCCAATAGTCCGAAAATGCTATTTTCTATCTGAATTTTTCTTTGAGACATAGCTGATCTAGTCCTAGACTGAGACTGAGCTGACTCAGTTGTGTATCATGCCAATAGTCCAAAAATATTACTTTTTGTCTGAATTTTCCTCTGAGATATAGCCAACCTAGTCCTGGACTGAGCCAGCCCAGTTTCCAACTTAGCCAGCTCAGTCTCAAGATGAGCTGGCTCAGTTTCTGAACTTTGTTATCTAGGCTGATTTCTTTTTTAGCTTGCTCCCGTCTTCCTATGACCTATCTTCTCATGTTTTCAAGACTTAGGAGCGCTACTTTTGAGCTCATATTTTCCACCTTGGTGCTTTCAAGTTCTTGTGAACTCTTCTCTTCTCAGCAAATCCATCCTTGCCACACACATCTGAAAGTCATCTCTAAGGACTACCTTTGTGAGTGCATCAGACTGATTCTTCTTAGTATGGATCTTCATCAGTTCCACTTCATCTTCCTCCACTAGCTCTCTGATCCTATGGTACCTCACGTCTATATGCTTTGTGCGTCTATGATAGATTGAATTCTGTGCCAACAATAGAGCACTCTGACTATCACTGAATAATGTAACCTTGCTCTACTCCACCCCCAACTCAACAATCAGCCTCCTAAGCCAAAGGGATTCTTTCATAGCCTCTATTATTCCAATATATTTAGCCTCTATGGTAGACAAGATCATAATTGGCTGAAGGATTGATCTCCAAGACATCGGTCCACCATACACGTAGAAGAGGTATCCAGTGGTAGACCTCCTTGTATCAAGATCTTCTGCATAAGTTGCATCTACAAATCCTTCCAGAGGACTCGAACCTCCATCTTCAAATCCTTCTGGCTGCCCACCAAACACCAAACCATAATCCCTTGTTCCATGCAGATATTGCTATATCCATTTCAATGCTTTCTAGTGTTCCTTCCCAGGGTTAGCCATGTATCTACTAACCGTGCTCACTGCATGTGCTATATCTGATTTACAGCACACCATAGTGTACATCACACTGCCTACAACATTCGCATAAGGAACTCTTTTCATGTATTCTCTCTCTTCTTCTGATTGGGGGCTTTGTAACTTGGATAGAGATATATGGCTCGGTAATGACGTCTCTATAGGTTTGGCCTTCTCCATCCCAAATCTCTCCAGAACTTTCTGGACATATCTTTCTTATGACAAATGGAGCACTCCTTTGCATCTATCTCTATAAATCTCTATTCTAAAGATTTTCTCAGCTGGACCCAGATCATTCATCTTAAACTTAGATGATAATGCCTTTTTCAGTCTTTTCATAGCTTCCATGCTTCTACTGGCTATAAGCAGATCATCTACATATAGTAGCAGGTACAGAGCATCCTCCTCATCTATATCCTTGATGTAGACATAGCAATCATGTTCACATCTACTGAAACCCAGGCTCAAAATAAAACTATCAAATCTTCTTTACCATTAACGAGGGGACTATTTCAAGCCATACAAAGACCTTCTGAGTAAATACACCTTTTCTTTCTATTCAGTCTCTATGAAACCATCTAGCTGCTTCATGTAGATCCTTTCCTCCAATGTGTCATGAACGAAGGCCATCTTCATATCCATCTATTCCAACTCCATGTTGTACTGTGCCACTAGTGACAGCAAAACTCGAATAGATGTATGACACACCATAGAAGAGAAAATTTCTGTATAGTCAATTTCTTTCCTTTGTGAGTATCCTTTTGCTACCAGTCTTGCTTTGAATCTGACTCCACCTTGTTCTGAAGGTGCCTTTTTCTTTGTGAACACCCACTTTGAGCCAATAGGTCGAGCACCTTCTGGAAGATCCACCAGTTGCCATGTCTGATTCTTTTCAAGTGATTTCATCTCTTCCATCATGGCCTGCATCCATGAATCATGATCCTCATTCTCCATAGCCTCTACATAATTGTTTGGATCTCCATTAGCAATGATGAATGCATAGGAGATAACCTCATCAATGCCATATCTAACTGGTCTCCTGATAGTATGTTGGGGTTTGTGCAAAGCCACTCCCACTGGCATATTTTTGCCTGATGTCTGTGGCTGATCTTGCACATCCATCTAAACTGCTGGCACTTCATGCCGATCTTCCATTTGAGTATCTTTTCTTCTATCTAGCTCTACCTTAATAGGAACACTCCTATATGTGGATTTGGATTGCATATCATTTGTCTCAGACTGGCCATTGCTGTTCACTTTTATCTTTCTAGTTCCATCTATCCCAGACCTCCTCAAGATGATCTTCTCATTAAAGATAATGTTCCTGTTGATCACTGACTTCTATGCCTGAGAGTCCCATAGTAGGTATCCCTTGACTCCTTGTGGATACCCTATGAATATCATCTTTTGAGATTTTGGATCCAATTTGCTCCTCTCGGTTGCCTCCATATGTGTATAGACCAGGCAATCAAAGACCTTTAGATAGCCAAGCTCCACTTTCTTTCCACTCTAGACCTTCTCTGGAATGAATCCATTCAGCTTATAATGTGGGGACCTGTTCACAAAAAAATAAGAAAAAAGTTAAGGCATCATCCTAAAAAGATTTTGGAAGTGATGTCTGTAGCCTCAAACTCCATGCCTTCTCAGTCAATGTTCGATTTATTCTCTCCATGACACCATTCTGCTGGAGAGTCATCTTCACTGTGTAATGGCATTTGATGCCATTTTTCTCACATTATCTTCTAAACTCTAGGCTAGTATACTCTTCTCTATTGTCCAACCTCAGACACTTCACCTATTTTCCTATCTACTTTAGCTCTCTAGGCTTTGAATTGGGCAAACACCTCTGATTTTTCTCTAATCAGATAAGCCCACACCTTTCTTGAAAAATTATCAATGAAAGTGACAAAATACCTTGCCCCACCTCTAGCTGATACAGGAGTTGGTCCCCACACATCCGAGTGCACTAAATCCAACACTCCACTATGCTTGGTACTTCTAGCAAACTTTATCCTATGTTGTTTGCTAAAGATACATGGCTCATATAAATCTGTGCCCTCCTTCTTCAGGGCTGGGATCATACCTCTTCTGCTAAGTTTAGTAAGTCCACGGTCACTCATATGATCCACTCGATAGTGCGATAGTCGATATAAAATCTGCTCCTCCTGTATCGTTGCTAACTCCTCTGTACTATCATTCACCACTGAGCCTTTCATTCTGTAAAGATTGTTGCTCAGTCTTCTACCTCTCATCATCACCAAAGGTTCCTTAAAAATTTTCAGACATTACTCCCAACCTGGCTACTAAAAGTGTAACCCTACTCCTTTAAGTAGCCTAAAAAAATCAAATTCTTTTTCAACTCCAGTACATGCCTGACATTTGATAATGTATGAATAATCCCATCGTACATCCTCATCCTGATAGAGCCAACTCTAGCTACTTTGCATGGGTGATCATCTCTAAGGCTGACACTTCCACCATCGATCTTTTGGTAGGTAGCAAACTACTTTCGATGAGAAGTATAGTGGTGCGAGCATATTGAATCTAATATCCACATAGTATCATACTCTGTGGATCCATCTGATATAACTAATAGATCTTCTTCACTACTCATAGAAGCTGTATCATCTTCCTACTGGCCTTTTCTTTTTCTGATCTCAAAAGGGGGACAATCTCTCCTTAGGTGTCCAAGCTGATGACATTTATAATATTTCAATATTTTTCTCTGATCTTGAGACTTCGATCTGCCCTTAGATTTTCCTCTTATCTTCTTCTTTGATCTTTTCTATCTTTCATTCATAGCCAAGATCTTAGACTTAGGGTCTCCTTTGTAGATCTTCTCTCTTTGCTCATTTGGTCTAAGCACACCAACAACCTCTTCATAGTTCAGGATTTTCTTCTCATAAACTAAAGTTGTTATGAGACCATCATACGAACTTGGGAGAGAACATAATAGTAGCAATGCCTGATCCTCCTCGAGGATCTTCACATCTAAACTCATCACCTCAGAACACACCTGATTGAATCTTTAGATATGTGTAACAAGATCTCCACCTTCGGACATCCTCAGACTATATAGCTATTTCTTCAACCATAGTTTGTTCATCATGTTCTTCCCCATGTATGTGTTCTCCAATCTCATCCAGAGCCTCTTTGCTGTAGTCTCTGTGTAAACCTTAGGCAAAACCTAATTGGCCAAGCATATCTAGATTGTGTTGAAAGTAATTTCGTCCAATTCTTTCCAATCCTCAGCACTGATCTTTTTTGGACTTTCTCTTGTCAAGATCGTATAGATCCTCTGTTGAACCAACAAGCCCTTTATCCTTTGTTGCCATAGGATAAAGTTTCTCTTATCATCAAACTTCTCGAAATCCACTCAATTCCATGACTTGAAATAAGTCAAGAACAGATTTCTAACACCCTTTTTCGATCACACACCAGTAACACTACCCTTCAAAGAAGGTCTAAATGTCCTAAATCCTCTTATCAACTGTCTGTATCACCATCCCTCCATGTAACCAATCTCCACCTTGATCTAGAGACAAACAATGAAGAAACAAAAAAATTTTGGATAAAATCTAGTGCAACAGATCTTGGATATAGTAACCCTAGGTGTCTTCCTTTCTTCCACGCAATACTGCTCTAATACCAATTATTGGGATAAACTATCCTCTCTCAGACTAACATGGCTATTGGTGATTAGCCAAGCAACAAGGAACAATCTCCTAGGATCAACGTGAAAGCAAAATAATAGATTCAAGAGAAAAGAGAAAAAAAAAGTACAAAAGTTTTCCAAGAGAAAAGAGCTTTATTTTATGAATTCAGCATCATATACAATCTTGACTTATTTTCAGTATTTATATTTTACAAAAGGATCAAGCCCCAAGCTCATAGAAAAACTTCTCCAAATCCAAACATCCCACGTTCACAAAACAAACCTACAAAAATTGAGTCGGCCTAGTTTCAGACTAAGTCGGCTAACTTACGACTGGGTCGGCTCAGTTTGAGACTGAGTTGACTCAGTTGTGTATCATGCCAATAGTCCAAAAATGCTACTTTCTATCTAAATTTTTCTCTAAGATATAGCTGATCCAGTCTTGGATTGAGCCAACCCAGTTTTCAACTTAGCCAGCTCAGTCTCAGGGTGAGCCGCCTCAATTTTTGAACTTTGCTATCTAGACTGATTTCTCTTTCGACTTGCTTCCGTCTTTCTATAATCTGTCTTCTTATGTTTTCAAGACTTGGGAGTGCCACTTTTGAGCTCATACATACATACATACATACATACATATACATATATATATATATGTATGTATGTATGTATGTATGTATGTATACACACACACACACACATATATATATATATGTATACATATACATACATACATACATACATACATACATACATATATATATATATATATATATATATATATATATATATATATATATATATATATATATATATCTATGTATGCATACATACATATACATACATACATACATACATACATACATACATACATATATACATATATATATGTATATGTATGTATGTATGTATGTATGTATGTATGTATGTATATATATATATATATATATATATATATATATATATATATATATATATATATATATATATATATGTATGTATGTATGTATGTATGTATGTATGTATGTATATGTATGTGTGTGTGTGTTTTTGTGTAAGCAACTTCATAAATTACGTAGAAAAAAATTTCCAAACTTATTACTCAAAATAGATCATATGTCCAAAAATAACTTATTTACAAGAATATCAAAATAATTATTTTATTTTAAAAATAAAATAATTAGGAAAGTAATAATAATATGCTCAACCCATTTTATCAAATAGAAAGTAGACATCAAAATAAATTTAACAAACTAATTGTAACCTTTTCAATATCATTTCTTCTAACAAATTATGAACAAAAAGTACTATGAAATGTCAGGCTACCTATGTCTTCATGCTTCAAACTTTCACTTCAACTAGGCAAATTAGCTACATCTATTTAAGGCCATTCAAAGATCAATTAATTGATCATCAATATGAGATCAACATGTTCTTAATCAACCACTAACAATGTGGACTTTTCTAATTTTGGAGTTCTAATGTTCAAATAACCAATACTTGCTTTATCCTTTCTAAATTTGAAATTACATAAATAAGTAAGAAATTAAAACATTACCTTGACTAGGCTATGTTTCCCAAAAATGGCAACCTAAGAGGTAGGGGGAGGGGGGTTGAATTGGATTTCTTAAAAATTATTTGAAGTACTTGTACCCAAAAACAAATTTGAAAGGTTTATATAATGCTTAGCATGCGGTAAATAA
The DNA here is from genome assembly GCA_006176705.1 of Cocos nucifera. Taxonomy (NCBI): domain Eukaryota; kingdom Viridiplantae; phylum Streptophyta; class Magnoliopsida; order Arecales; family Arecaceae; genus Cocos; species Cocos nucifera. Next base: position 301,440 of record QRFJ01000997.1, read on the forward strand.
ATAAGCAACAAAAGAATAAATGTAAATATAAATACATAGTCACAAATATAAGATATTTATAGTGGTTTGGTGCTGAACTCAATACTTATGTCCACTCTCCAAATCAATCCACTTAGGAATTATAACTATAATCCTACAAGATTATAGCTTGATTGTTTTTATAGATTTAGAATCCAACCTAGTTGATTTTTCTGACCTTACCAATCAAAACCTTACAACTGATTATCTTTTTGGGCTCATAATCAACTTAGTTTGTTTTCACTAGCTTACCAACCAATACCTTACAACATCTAATTTATAGCTTGGACCAAACCTCAAAATCCAAGTTTCTTCTCCAAGAAATTTGTCATAATAGATAAACAAATATATACAAGAATTTAAAGCATAAAGAATAAAATCTTTAAACTTTTGAAGAAATCAGAATTGTTGAGCTCTTAAATTATGTTGGGGTTAAACCCGCTCTTGCTGAAGTTCGGCCTGGTATCCGATCCTGAGGAAATCCCATGTGATCTTTTAGATTGCATGAGTAAACTCCAGAGCTCATAAAATACTATTGTTAGTGCATTGATAGGAATGCGATATTATCGCTAAGACACCATGTTTATCAGTTTAATCTAACTTCTTAAAATAATTAAAAATACGTAGATAGCAGTGAGTTGGATCGAATCCACAGAAAAGGTAGTATTTTTAGATTTAAAATCTTTGATTTTTTTTAAAAGAAAAAGATAAGGATTTGGAAATAGAATTTGAAGTCAAAAATTAAAATTACAAAGTGGAAATTAAATTATGCAGAAAAGTAAACTTGGTACTAAGATCTACTAATTAGATCTTAGCATCTACTTGCAGGAAAATAAAAAAAATAATAATTAAAATGTAAAAATTAAATTATAATAAAAAACTAAAATTAAAGTCTAATAATAAAATTTTTATTAATTAAAATTTTAAAATTTAAATACATAAAATTTAAAATAAAATAAAATAAAATAAAATAAAATAGCCTGATCTCTGATCTTGGATCGGCATGGGTGAAAAGATGGTGTAGAAGCCCAGCTTTTTCTCTCGGCACTAGTTGCCTCGAAGCAGTATTAACCTAGAGCCTAGCTTCACCCTATACCAAAGCTTCACCTTGATTGGAGATGTTGATTTCTGGAGGCTTGAGGTCCTTTTTATAGAGCTAAGGGGAGTTTGTTTCTGGGCAATGTGGGACTAAGGGGCTCTTTGATCATCAAAATATGAAGAAATTTAAGTAAAAATTAAATTAAAAGAAGTTTTGGATGAATTTTACTACTTTGGATGAAATTTGATCATTGATAGAAATCCAATAAACCAAAAATAATCAAAATCGGATGTGTATCGACTCAGATCAGGTCGGATTAAATTCTAGCCGTCTGATCGCATCATGATAGGAGAAATCTAGCCGTTGATCGAGTTTTGGATGTTTTAATCAAGTCGAGAGCTTTTTGGACCATTGGATCTTCATCAGTTGGTTTTCTGGCCATCGAATCGTGCTAGATCACTGATAGAATTCGAATCAAATCTGAAAATAACCACCGCCGTTCGATCATGACCATAATCAACTACGACCATCCGATCGCGCAATTACTATTTTCATGGACTGCATGGACCGACCGCACTGCACACCATAATCAATCAGCACCTCCTATTGCTGAGTGAAAAGTCCAAAATATCCTGTGAGCCATGATGGATTTTTGTGGACCCTTTAAGGGTCTAGGTCTGCCACGTGTCATGCTGTGATTCGTTGGTTTCTGCTGAGCTGACGGCCCATGCCTGAATCATGGACCGACTGATGGCTTCAATGGCTGAGTCAACTTTGACGGCTTAGCTTGGCTTGGTGGCTTGGCTTAGGGAGCCGGCTGAGCCATTTTCTTTTTTTATTGAATTTTTATTTTATTTTTTTAGAAATTCATATCTTCTTCGTTTTAGCTTCATTTTGCTTCAAACTTATTTTATTATGATAAAAAAAATGAGCTCTTTCCATTGATTATAAAATTTTATTTTTTAATTTTTATTATTTTTTAATTATTTTTTTTAATTAATAAAAATATGAATTTCTTAAAAAATATATATAAATTGATCATTAATTTTAAAAAATTAATATGAATTAATTGATAAATTAATATTTTTATTGGTAAATTTATGGTACTTATCACACCCTCCAACTTAAGCTTTGCTTGTCTTTGAGTAAAGAAAGAATTTAGTTTTAAATACCTTTTAACTTTAGAATTTTAAATTTTATCTAGGCAGTTTTTAAAATGGCCATTGATATTCAGTAGAGCTTAAATGGGATATATCATTGGGGTATTAATACTTATCAATAGAAAAATTAAGTAAAGAACATTAAATTTTTCTGAACTTTTTCTAACTTATCCTATCTTTATCTTTGATTTATCTAAACTTTCATATAGACAAGTGTATTACTACTTCCGCCCTTCATTTATTAATTTTTATTTTTACATTGCCCACTTTTTGATGCGAATATTATTTCTTACTTAGGCAACAAGATTTGATTACTTGATGGGAAATTAATATTTTTTTTTTAATTTTTATTTTAATGTTGTACTACTATTGAGTGTCTTAATCCATTAAGCTTTCTATTTGATCCATGTAGCGAGTCTTGGGCCAATGACTCTCAAACCAGTTGGCTTTAGGGCACTAGGTATAGAATACCCCTCGGGCTTACTAGCTCGAATCAAATAGGCTACGAGTTAAGACTAGCTTTACAACGAGCTTCTTTGCCCTTCCCACCTTTTGACATGCGAAACTCAATGCTTGCTTAGGCAAAGAGGCCCAGGTTACTCAGTGAGAAGTACTTGAAAACTATTTTATTTAAAATAAATTTTTATATGAAGAGAACGTATAGTTATCCCTACACAAGCCTATAAAAAGTAGACTTTTCTTTGATGCTAGTAGAAAAAATTAGAAATGCTCCAAGGAAAAAAACTTTTTATTATTCTAGACTTAACTTCTTTATTGAGATTTTCTTAATACTTGATTCCTCAATATCTCATAGATTCTCTAATCTGTGCATTAATTTTTTTTAAAAATGCTTAGTTTAATTCGATTCTTAAGCATAATCAGATGTCTAAATACTAAATACTAACTTTTTCAAGGACTAAATATTTTAAAATTTTTATTTTTCTCCCTCCCCAACTTAATCGACATTATCCTCAATGAAGAAGAAAAAATAAAGGGTGTAATAAAGAACATGAAAGAATACACCTAACTCAGTATATTTTTAGTCCAGCACATGCCTTTGAAAATTTGAGCTCTCCCTCCAGCTTATTCAAATTATCCTAAAAAGAAAATCAACTAAAAAGATAAATTAGACTAAAGAAAACTAAATATTGGGTTGCCTTCCAACAAGCGCTAAGTTTATCGTCTTCAGCCAGATACAATGCAGTTTACTATCCTATGTCAAATACTGGATTGACAAATTCTAATGATTTTGGATTGCCAATCTCAGAAAGTTGATTTATAATCCCATTATTGATATACTCATTGTTAATTTTAGGGACATAATTTATGATCCCATTCTCAGACCCATGTTTATTAAGAATTTCTCCTATTTGCTCTTCTAAAATACTCATGAATTGAGTTTTTATTTTAGGAGTTAAGTTTGATTCAATGGGTGCTGGAATGGTGACTAAAGACGATTTTAATTCTGAAGGTAAATTAATGTGATCTTGCTTAAACAACTTCATTGATATTTCATTACATGCCTCTTGATTTTTGTAAGAAGAATCGGCTTCTTGGGTTGAAGAGAATAGGACATTAGGTTTATAAGTCTTGGGTAAATCATCTATTCTCTTTCTCCCTATTTCTATCTTATTTAAACTAGAACCAGCATCAGTACTAGTTTTTGGCTCGGCTTCTTCTATGTGGTTAGTCTCAGTACTAACCAGTTTCTCTAAATTTTTATTTTAGGTAGCATCAGTACTAGCCTCTTTCACCTGATCTTGGTATAGATCCATAAGAATCCTATAGCTTTTAAGTTCAGGAGTTACTTTAGCATTCTCAAATTGAGGATTCTTAAGTGAGACATTAAATTGATAACTTGATCCAGGTAGTTGGTGGACATTAGGTGGATTATTTAAAATTGGTAGGTTCGATAGTTGATCTAGTTCTCCCGTCATGTTAGACTCAACTAATTATCCTATTTGAACTTCTAGCCTGACGATAGATTGCTGTTGAGTCAGAATCAATTATTGAAGTTGGTTAAATCTATCGTTAGCTAGATTGGTCTGTTGAGGAGGTGGATATGAGGAATGATTGTAATATGATGGCTGGGTAAACTGACTAGGCTGGCCATTATTATAGGTATAATTTTGGTATTGGGATCTATTTTTATAATTTTGCATAGGTGAAATTTGGATCTGAGCCTGAGTCTATTGAGATATCCAAGAAAAATTATAGTTACCCAATGTCAGTTATATGAATTTGAAAATGGATCATTAACCGACTTGGAGTAGCCTTGAGCAACTTATTTTTGGATAAAAGATGAAAATTATGCAGCCTTAGGGCATTCATTCACATGATGGGTTGGGCTAGTGCAGATTGAACAAATCTCCTGAGAAGATGATGTGAATTATGCAGGAGATTATTGACCTGGGGTTAAGACTTGATCTAATTTCTGAGCAAGAAAGTCTACTTTATTTATCAAATTTGAATCAGCCTTAAGACTAGATTCTAGATATTTAAATTCATGAATCCCTGCCCAGGTTTGGTAGAAAGATAATGAAGCATGGTTAATTGAGTTGTCACTCAGGATTTCAAATAAGGAATAGGCTTCGTCCTCACTCTTGTTCATGAATGCATCTCCACAAGATGCATCTACCATCTGTCTGTATTGATCTTCTAAACCCTCATAGAAAGCTTGAACTATTTGCCACTTAGATAGACCATGGTGTGGGCATTTTCTAAGAAGTTTCTTAAGTCTCTCCCATGACTCGTGAATCTGTTCCACTAAAAGCTGAGCAAATCCAGTGATAGCTCGCCTCATAGTGTTGGTTCGACCTATGGGGTAAAATTTTTTAAGAAATTTACCTTGCAAGTTAGCCCAAGTTTTAATTGATCTCCCTATTGTCCCAAGCCAGTACTTGGCTTTGTCTTTTAATGATAAGGGAAATAAAATTAGTCTAAGGGCATCATTAGTTAAATTTTGAATTCTCACAATAGAGCAGATTTCTAAGAATTTATCCAGATATTTATAAGGATCTTCATTGGTGTTTCCATAGAAAGATGGAAGCATCTAGATTATAGTCGGCTTGATCTCATAGTAGGTAGCATAAATTTTAGGTAATTGGATACAAGTCGATGGGTTATAGATGGAAGAAATATAGTATTCCTTCATCTGCTTAGGTGGTTCTCTAAAATTTTCAGCCATTTGGTTATCGGGTTTAATACAATTCAATCTTTTAATTTTATGGTTGGGTTTAACTAGATCAGATAAAGCGATTTTCTACCGTGTATGCACTAGTGCAACCCTAACGTGTGGTTCAAAATTTTTTTTAAAAAACTTTTTATATTTTTTATTATTTTATTATATTAAAAATTAATTATTTTATTTATTAAATTAAATTAAATTAAATTATTATTTTTAATATTTTTTTAGTTAGTTAAATTTAATTTTTATTTTATTTTATTTTATTTTATTTTTAGAGGAGAAAGAAGAAGAAAGAAAGAAGAGTTCTAAAGAAGAGGTCCTAAGGAGTCCTAAAACTAAAAAGAGAGAGAAGAATTAAGTTTAATTAGGTTTGATGTTGGTTAGCAATTAAGTTGGTCAATCAATCCTGACTAAGGGTTGTCCTAGATCTAGATAGCTCCTAACTGTCAAGGTCACCTTCAAGCCCTCCAAGTGTAGGATTAGCCAATCAACTAGATCCAGGTAAGTGTAAGGTCGGTGGGAGTCCCCCCGTTGCTTGCCTTAGACACCAATTATGCTTGGCCAGGTAAGCGAACGGAACCAATTAGAAACCACCTTCCTTCGGGCCCAATCGTCCCTGAACCACTTTTCTAGACATTAGTCAAATTGACTAATCCTAACCTGGTTCAATTCTTAGGGTTCCTTATTCTATTGAGCTCGAGCTCCTAGGGCTGATGTCTAATTAATTTTAAAATTAAAGGCTTAGGTCAATGCAGGATGCTGGTTGGTTGTTTGTAGGCTAAGAAAGGATGATCAAATCTTCATCTTATATTATTTAATTGGATGTTGCCCTTAATTTGGTTTAATATGAAAATGCATAAAAAATTTTCAATTAAAGGATTCTATGCAATTTAAACTAGATACATGCAACTAATTAAATTCTGAAAGGCTTACCTTGCCTCCAGCAATCACCAGAAAAAAATAAAACTAATATGATGCATGCCCTAAATAGTTAGGATTTCTAATCTTATCATAAGATTTTTTTTAATTAGATTTAAATGAATATTTTTTAAAATTAATTTAAAAATAAAATAAATAAATAAATAAAATAAAAAGGAAAGAGAACTAGGGTTAGGATTGATCTCACCAAGCAAAACTTCTGATTCTTTTTGTTCTTTAATCTCTTTTTCTGCAAAATAATAAAAAAAATTAGCAAGCAATATTTTTAAGAAAATAAAAATTTTATTTATAATTTATTTATAAAAAAATCAAAGAGATCAAAAATTTAATGTCCGTGCCTTCTTCGGCAATGGTGCCAAAAACTTGATAGGAACGCGATGTTGTCGTTAAGACACTATGTTTATTAGTTTAATCCGACTTCTTAAAATAATTAAAAATACGTAGATAGCAGTAAGTCGGGTTGAATCTATAGAGAAGGTAGTATTTTTAGATTTAAAATTTTTAATTTTATTTAAAAAAAAAAATTTGAAAATAAAATTTAAAGTTGGAAATTAAAATTGTGAAGTGGAAATTAAATTACGCAGAAAAGTAAACTTGGTACTGAGATCTGCTAATTAGATCTTAGCATCTACTTGCAGAAAAATAAAAAAAATAATAATTAAAATGTAAAAATTAAATTATAGTAAAAAGCAAAAATTAAAGTGCAATAATAAAATTTTCATTAATTAAAATTTTAGAATTTAAATGCATAAAATTTATAAAAAAAAAAAATAAAATAAAATAGCCTGATCTCTGATCTTGGATCGGCATGGGTGGAAAGATGGTGTAGAAGCCCAGCTTTTTCTCTCGGTACTAGTTGCCTCGAAGCAGTCATTAACCCAAAGCCTAGCTTCACCCTGTACCAAAGCTTCACCTTGATCAGAGATGTTGATTTCTGGAGGCTTGGGGTCCTTTTATAGAGCTAGGAGGGCTGGAGAGTTTGCTTCTAGGTAATGTAGGACTAAGGGGCTTTTTTATCATCAAAATATGAAGAAATCTAAGTAAAAATTAGATTAAAAGAAGTCTTGGATGAATTGTGCTACTTTGGATGAAATCTAACCATTGATAGAAATCCAACAGACCAAAAATCATCAAAATTGGATGTGTATCGACCTAGATCAGGTTGGATTAAATTCTGGCCGTTCGATCATGCCTTAATGGAGGAAATCTGGCCGCTAATCAAGTTTTGGATGTTTTAATCAAGTCAGGAGCTTTCTGGACCGTTGGATCTTCATCAGTTGGTTTTCTGGCCATTAGATCGCACTAGATCACTGATAGAATTTGAATTAAACCCGAAAATAACCACCGCTATCCGATCATGATCGCAATCAACCACGACCATCCGATTGCGTAATTATTGTTCCCATGAATCATGTGGACCGATCGTACCGCACACCGCAATCAATCAGTGCCTCCTGTTGTCGAGTGAAAAGTCTAAAATACCCTATGAGACGCGATGGATTTCTGTGGACCCTTTAAGGATCTAGGTCCGCCACGTGTCACGCTGTGATTCGCCAATTTCTATTGAGCTGGCAGCCCACACCTGGATCGTGGACCGACTGATGGCTTCAACGGCTGAGTTGGCTTTGATGGCTTGGCTTAGCTTGGTGGCTTGGTTTATGGAGCTGGCTGAGCCATTTTCTTTTTTTATTTAATTTTTATTTTATTTTTTTAGAAATTCATATCTTCTTCGTTTTAGCTCCATTTTGCTTCAAATTTATTTTATTATGATTAAAAAAATGAGCTTTTTCTATTGATTATAAAATTTTATTTTTTAATTTTTATTATTTTTTTAATTAATAAAAATATGAATTTCTCAAAAAATTTATATAAATTGATCATTAATTTAAAAAATTAATATGAATTAATTGATAAATTAATATTTTTATTGGTGAATTTATAGTACTTATCATGCATCAACTGGCATCACCTCTTCTTGATACCAATTGATGTTCCATGATATCGCTCGAACGTGAATCATCCTTGGCATCACAAGTTTCGATACCATATTGCAGAAGCTCCTGATCTTTAGCACGAACCTGAAGAAACTTGTGACGTTCTTTATGGACAGCAAACCATCAATCCTCCATCTGGATCTATGATGGGGCGCCTCCCTCCTTGGGCTTGAGGGAGACGCCCCTCTTCTCTAGGGCTTCTTCAAGAACCCTAGGGCGACAATTCTAAAGAGAAGAGAAGAAGAGAGTTGAGAGAGAAAAGGTCTTTCCTGGAGATGCAGGGTGCGCTAGAGTGCTGGAGTAGTGGAGTAGCGCTTTCTTAGAGATGCAGAGCTGAAAGAGGCTCGGTGATGCAGCAGTCGAGAAAGGTATCTCAGCAGAGAGCATCAAGATTCTCTAGGAAGATAGGTAGTGTAGGGATGTTGAAGAAAGGTTTCTCAAGGGGTAATGATCGAAGAAAGGTTGAAAAAGTGACTATACATCCTTCGGTGTCTGAAAGGCGGAAAAGTAGTTGGAGATGTATTCAAGGGTTCGACTAGAGCATGGATTTATGGAGCCTTGGGAGCGATGGAGATGAATGATCCATGGAGGTCCAGTAGGTCAGGACTAGATGGCTGTAGAGGGGCGTAGAGATAAGGCCAAGGAGCGCTGGAGTGCTGTAGGAGCACTATCCTGGAGGCATAGGGGATGAGAGAGGCTCGATGGTGTAGCAGCCGAGGAGTGTATCTCAGTAGATGATGTCAAGAGCTTCTCAGGAAGATTGAGAGGAGGTCTCAGGGAGCGCCAGGAGGTCTCAGGCAGTTGGGAGTATCATGGATTAGGTTTTCTCTGCAGGAGCATCAGAAAAAGTCATGGTTCAGACGGAGGATGGTTCTTTGGGTACAACTGAAGCAATGACTAGTGTAGGGGCAGAAGAAAAGGACTAGAGTGGAATTCTCTAGGGTTCAGTCATTGAATTTAGAAGTGTTGGGTGAGTTCTTAGGTTTTGAAGGTGTCCGAGGGTTGCAGAGGTATCTGAGATAGCTTCGAAGGGGTCTACGGACTGCAGAGGATTCGAAGGGGTAGCGACGGTGTTCGAGATGCAGCAGTAGGATCAGCAGTGCAACGTTAAGTGATTGGCCTCGAGAGACTTAATGATAGAGTTAGCTTCTGCGGCATAAAATGGACTTCAGATATAGGTGGAGCTCTGAAAAGGTGGCTTCACAATTGGAGAGGAATTTGGTAGGAGTTCAGAGCAGAGGGATGTGGGAGGATCGATATCTTAGCACCAACATCGATGATGCACAGTTTCAGGTGGAGCAGCATGTGTAGGAGGACAGGCGTAGTTTTGAGGAGACCATGTTAGAGTTTGCAGTGAGTGTCGGTACAGAAACATTGAGGGTTCTCCAGGAAAGTTTAGGAAAAATGATGTAATTGCTAAGCAAAAGGGATCCTACAATTTCAGGATGGTGCAAAAGTGCAAGCCAAGGTCTTCAGCAGTGGAGGCGATCATTCCAAAGGCCTCAAGGATGCACAATAGTTGAAGAGGATTGACAAAGGCGATGATTGCACAAGGGGCTGTCGAGTACACAGAAAAAGTGGGATCGTGCAGAAGGTCATTGTCGAGGGGTTTGCCAAGGCTTAGGAGCATCAAGGTGGAGATTGTGAGGATTTGTGGTGCTCCCAAGCCTTAGAAGGCCATGGGTGGAGCCAGGATGGGGACTCCGGGGAGGCTAGGATAGGTATGGTCCTAGGACTAGGACAGGAGTTGTCCTAGGGTGGCGGCGGCATATAGCTCTTCACGAGCTTGAGGTTCAGGTATTGAGGGCCTCAAGGTTGGTGCCATAGAAAAAGAACCAAAGTGGAACACAAAGTGCTATAGACTAGGATAGGTTGGTGCTTCAGAGATCTGGAACACAAAATGGAGCAAAGAACCAAAGCTGGAGCTTGAAGGCTATAGAAAAAGGATTTTCTGTAGGTTAGCCGGCTCAGTCCAAAACTAGATTGGCTAAGTCTCAGAGCATGGGCAAAATAGAAAGCTGCACGTTTGGGACTGCTGGCACGACATAGGATTGGGCTGGCTCAGTTTTAGACTGAGCCAACCCAATGGAACTCAGCCGACTCAGTGCTGAGACTGAGCTGGCTCAGTGCGCGGGCAGAGTTACACGAGGGTCTATTTTGGGCTAGGGTCTAGGTTGATCATAGGGATCTTTAGGCCTAGTTTGAGAGATCTTAAGGGGGCTAATTCATGTATGGATTGGATCTAGATCCAGAGGATAAGAGCATGGAAGACATGGGTGTACATGGACTCCAAGAGTGCTTTCATGTATTGGGTTAGTCGGAGAGTTTTTTGGTCGGGCCTAATGGCTATGTATAAATACATAGGCTGTATTAGGATTTCATTATGCTATGAAATATGGACCTTTCTTGCTCAACTCTCTTCTTCTCTTCTCTCTAGAATTGCCATCCTAGGGTTTTTGAAGAAGCCCTAGAGAAGGGGGCGTCTCCCTCAAGCCCAAGGAGGGAGGCACTCCATCATAGATCCAGGTGGAGGATCAATGGTTTGCTATCCATAGAGAATGTCACAGGTTCCTTCAGTTTCATGCTAAAGATCAGGGGCTTCCGCAATATGGTATCGGAGCTTGTGATGCTAAGGATGATTAGCGTTCGAGCAATATCATGGAATATTAATTGGTATCAGGGAGAGGTGATGCCAGTTGATGCACCAACAACTATAGGTTTCACCCAGATGAGATTGGTGGTGAATCATGAAAGTGGCTGAATTCCTCCATTATAAGTAGCTGGTTCCAGCTGATCTTCTTTTAGATGAACTTGAATAGTGAAAAGGATTGCCTAAGCAGTTGGTTAAGCATTCGATCTCTATGTAATCTAGCCTAGCTGATCTTGAAGCTGGCTAGACTCCTATCTAATTAGATCCCTTTTAGGCTAAGTCTCATCATTGTAGATTGGATCTCATGATAAGAACCATTGATTGATAAAGCTTCTTCCTAGACAAACTTTTATGCCTTACTGAGGATGGCAGGTCTTAACTTTATGGTGTTTAGAATCTCGAGCGTGCAAGACAAAGTTAACAGAAGGACCTCGTCTTCAAATTAATCACTTGCAAACTATCTTGAAACCTTCGATCGAAATCCTTCTAGTCGCCCAAAGGATTTCCTCCAGTCAAACTCCCTCCAGTCACCAAGCAGGCTTCTTCCGGTCGAACTCTTTTCAGTCGCCCAAAGAGCTCCCTCCAGTCAAACTCCCTCCAGTCACCAAGCAAGCTCCTTCTAGCCAAACTCCTTATAGTTGCCCAGAAGGACCTCGTCGTCTATGCAAATTCAGCTCCCAGCTCAATGCAAACCAATCTACATGCAGACAACCTCGGAGAAGTCTGAACTTCTCTAGGACTATTATGATATGAAGCTCTTCACTCTCGATAGCTATTCCATCCAAAATTTAACTATTAAATTCCAACAGACTGGCACATCATAACAATGAACACTACCCTCCATAACAAACTCCACGTGGTTCCGAACGGCTCACTACCAAGAAGTTACGGTTATCACCATTAATCTATTACGAGCTTCACCTATTTAAAGGATCCTCCAAATATGTTTTCTCTCTAAGCTCAAAACTCTACTTCAATTTCTTCGAGTGCTCCATTTCTATTGGCTAGAAGAGTTGACTTGATTGTCGAAGGATTCTATCGGAGCCAACCCCCAAACTTTGGTTAGGACTTATCTTTCATGTCATCGACGGTGACCTCGTCTTCTCCATCTCCTATCCAGTTCTGACGTCAACCAGATTCTGCATCAATAGAATTGGCCCTAGAAAGAGTGCTCTCCGAACCTTCCATTTGGATCCCTTATTCTTAAAGGAGCGCTCGGTGGAATTCCCTCTCTACTTCAACCTCTTCTTCTTCTTCAATTGGCTCTACAAGATGCCACCCAAGAAAGCATTAACCAGGCAATCTACTACTTTTACAGCCAGATCTCATCCAGATCAATCCTCTCTAACTTTATCTCTGAAACCCCAGGCTCCTCCACCAGTAGCCATGGTGGATGTAGAGCAATTCAACATGCTGATCCAGTAGGTCAAAGGCCTCATGGAAGGAGTGCAGGCCATGTAGCAGTACCCAACCTCAGTTCAGTCAGAGAGAGCTTCATCGAAATACCAGGATCCAATGTTAGGATGGCCTGCCTGGGCTAGTCATCCGGTGACCCTTGGAAAGGGAAAGCAGAGGGCAGGTAGCCCTTGTTCTGATCATGACTCCACTCCCAGAGGATCCTTGCCTCCGTTCTGCCGCCAGAAGATCCTTAAGATTCATGATTGGAAGGATCTTCTAGATCAGAGATTCTAGGAAATGAATTGATGGATTGAGAAATTCCACCATGCTCCCCCCCACGATGATGGTATCTATACCGACCCCCCTTTCTCCCAATGAATTATGCAGGAGTCTATCCCATGAAACTTCAAGCTCCCTTAATTCAAGAGCTACGATGGGACCACTAATCCGATCAACCACCTGGAGGCCTTTCGGACTATGATGCTGCTCTATGGTGCACCAGATGCCATCCTATGCTAGGTTTTCCCATCTACTCTGAAGGAAGTTGCAAGAAACTAGTACTCGATGCTTAAGCTAGGTATAATCTTCTTCTTTGATCAAATGAGCCATTAGTTTGCAGCTCATTTCATGAGCAGTCGATGCCCAAGGCGAGGCTCAGACTTCCTCATCAATATCAAGTAGAAAAAATGGGTGTCCATCCAAGCTTATGTTAGCCACTTTAATGCTACTATCCTAGAGGTCAAAAACCTGGATCAATCTATTACTATGGCTGCACTAAAGGGTAGTCTTTAGAAGAATGATCTTCTATCCTTTCTGGAAATAAAGTATCTCAGGAACTTTGCTGATATGCTAGCACGGGCCGAAGGATACTTTCGAGCTAAGAAGACCTTCAAAATGAAAGATGATGAGGCTCTAAGAGAGCAGCAGGCAGGCAAATCCAGTAAGCCTGTAGTTAAAGAAAAGTCGAGTGAAGCTCTACCACACTCTAGAACTCCTCATGAGTGTAGATGAGCCCAGTCTCCTCTCCAAGCTCGTTGATAAAGAAACCTTGACTGATGGGTACAATGAAACTCTCCTTCCAAAAGTTTCCACAACTATGCCCCCCTCAATGTCCTGAAGACTCAAGTGCTGATGGAGATCAAAAAGCAACTGCCAAGATTAAAAAGGATGCGCACTCACCTCGATAAGTGCAATCCTAACAAATACTATCTCTATCATCATGATTACGATCATGATACTGAAGAATGCATTCAACTCTAAGATGAGATTGAGGAGCTCATCAAGCGAGGTTGGCTTGGTCGATTCCTACAAAGTCGGCCTGAGGCAAAGGAAGAGCGACCGAGAGCACTACCATAGCTAGAGCCACCAAGAAGGGAGGAGCAGCAAGGAGATCGATTCCATTGGGCATCATCAATACTATCTTTGAAGGACTTCGATGGAAAGAGGTCAGTGGATCGACAGAGCTGGCTAAAAGATAGAGGACTGAAGAACTCCTAGCTTTTACTGAAGAAGATGCGCAAGGGGTTCAATTCCTGCACAATGACATGGTTGTAGTTTTTTTAAATATTGCAGACTATGATGTATGTCACATTCTTATCGATAATAAAAGCTCTATCGATATCTTATTTTATGATGCTTTCTCTAAAATGTCTATACCTAATAATCAATTAGGATCAATGAACTCTACATTGGTAGGCTTCACTAGCGATGTTGTGCTAGTTGAAGGAATGATAACATTAACTATGGCTGTAGGATGGTACCCAAGATTTTCCAAGGCATAAGTGGATTTTTTGGTGGTAAGGGCTCCATCTGCTTACAACGCAATTTTAGGTCGACCTGGTTTGAATGCACTCTGAGTAGTGGTGTCAACTTATTATCTGAAAATGAAGTTTTCGATAAGTTATCAGATTAGAAAAGTCAGAGGAGACCAAGCTCTGACGAGGCATTGCTACTCAATTGCTTTGCAAGAGAGTGGATAGCCAGATTCCTATCCTGTCAATAGGTTGGACATCCACAATGACCTTACTAAAGAATGGGGGGAACCTATGGAAGATCTTGTCTTAATTTCTTTAAATGATGGGAATGGAGAACACACTATGTAGATCGGCTTTGGCCTGGGAGAAGAGGACCAAAAGCAACTCATCGCCTTCTTGTAGAGAAATGCAGATATTTTTGCTTGGATCCTGGAAGACATGCCCAAAATTAATGTTGAAGTCATGGAACATCGTTTGGCTGTCGACCTCAAGTATCGGTCAGTGAAGAAAAAAATGTGCGGCTATGCTCTAGAGAGGTAGAAGGTGATTGCAAAAGAAGTTGACAGACTCTTTAAGGCCGAATTCATCCGAGAAGTCTCTTATCCGAACTAGATCTCTAATGTAATTCTCGTCAAAAAGACAAACGGCAAATGAAGAATGTGCATAGACTTCAAGAAGTTGAATAAAATCTATCTATAGCTACCCCCTATCTAGAATTGATCAATTGGTGGATGCAACTTTGGGCCATGAGCTTCTTACTTTAATGGATGCCTTCTTCGGCTATAACCAAATCTAGATGGTACCAAAAGATGAGGAGAAAACTGCTTTTATTTTTGACCGTGGTCTCTATTGTTATAGGGTTATGCTCTTTGGGCTAAAAAATGTAGGTGCAACCTACTAGCACCTAGTGAATAAAATTTTTAAGATGCAGATTGGCCGCAACATGGAGGTCTATATAGATGCCATGCTTGTCAAGAGCCGATCTTTAATAAATCATATTGCCAACCTTGAAGAAACTTTCAGTGCCCTTCGAAAGTATAATATGAAGTTGAACCCGATCAAGTGTGCCTTCGGAGTGACCTCAGAAAAGTTTCTGAGGTTCATGGTGTTGAAGTGCGGAATCAAAGTAAATTCGAAGAAGATTCTATTGAAAAATATGTCCTAAAGCTAATCATCTAAGTAGTAGATGATTGAAATTAGTATATAAATTATCTAATAATAATAGTAATTTGGCTATTTCATCATAAAAGTTTTATCTTATTTAAATGAACTCTTAAATTATGATGAAGTTCTTAGAACCACAATCAATTGATAAAGAAGAATTTATCGGATGGTTCTTAAATTATTTATGATCAAATGATAAGTTATTAATAAAGATGATAACTTATCGAGTGTAGGTCGCTGTATGCCATATGCGTTGGTTGTCCTCATAACCAAGTGGTGTGGAGATACTGGTATGGCATTCAGGTGAGATGTAAGAGTACATCTGTATTGAACATGACCAATATAGCTCTTTACCGTTAAGAATAGCTAGCTAAGGCTAATGAGTATAAGTATCCCTCCGACCTGAGATCACCATGGTGACTTACGAGCAACTCACTGTACTTTGGTGTTGGACTATCTATATTTCTAATTTAGATGATGGAAGGTTTTTGGGTACAGTTAAGTATTTGTAGAGTCAGTGTGTGAATTAAGATGGGATTAATCACTCCTGATTAACTTCAGAAAGAGAATGTCTCACTGTGCTTTAATTTAGCAAAACCTAGGCCTAGGTAATCCTCGTGAGGTGTCAGGGAATTTGCAAAATTTTAAGATACAATAGAGATGACTTGTATGAGTGTTTGATAGCATACTCGAAGTCGTCTTGAGCATTATTGGTTATAGGGATGAATTATACGATAACCATTGGTCAGGATTCTAAGAATGTTGCTTTGCATACATTCGACCTATCCAGATGTCGGAAACCATTGCTAGATGATAACTTTGATTGGTACAGAAATTGATTTCTGTGCTATCAACTTAGGTTCAAACCTATGGGGTTACACATATTAGAGCTTGTAATCTGATCGGATGGTTAATCAATGATTGAGAATCATTTCGAGGTGGATGGTTAATTAATGATTGAGAATCATTTCGAGGTCAAACATTCAATGCGATTGATGTTTGACCTAATGCAAGTGTTATAGGAGGATCGATTAGCAATTGAATTGCTAATTGGCTCAATTTGATTGAGCAATAGGACTGAGATCAAGTCTAATTAAATTAGATTTAATTAAAATTAGTTTAAATTTAATTAGATTAAGTCTAATTGGTTTATTGGATAAGCCAATTGCAATAGAAGAATAATTTCTTATTTGATTAGGACTTGGGTGCACCTAATTGATTTCAAATTTAAATTAGATTTAAATCTTAATTTAATCTAATTTAATAAGGCTTTTAGTTGGACTATGATCATTCTTAATTAGATTATATGTAATCTAGTTTAAATAAAATTTAAATTAAATTTAAAATAGTTTTGATCGAGTCAAACAAGAGGAGTCCCAATTGGACTGGGACTCTCTCTCTTTCACTTGCGCCTAAGAAAGCCCATGCCATTTTTAATTCTAAATTTTTTTTATATGATTTAAATACTTAAGAAATGATTTTTCATGCCCCATTATCTCAGGAATTGGATTTAAATTTGATTTGGTCAAAATTGGAAGGAAGTTGGAAATTGTTTCCTACTTGGAAGAGTCCTCTTTGACCTAAACTCTTCCCTTCTCTTGTGCCCACTTTCTCCACACCACCAATATTATTTCCATCCTTTCCTCCTTTCTTTAGGGCATAGAAGTTCTCTTTTGACTAGGTTTTGACCTAGTTTTACAATATAAAGGGAACGCCTCTTTCTTTGACCATAGAGGATGTGAAAAAATCCTAAAAAAATTATGAATAATCAGAGGAAAATGAGGAGAAGGCATGAAAGATTTGTGGTGCCAAGATTCATAGAAAAGAGCCCTCAATTAAGACATCAAAGGTTGATATTTTGAAGAGACAAGGTAAAAGAATATTATCTTCTCTTATATTTTTCTTTCATGTTTCTCTCTTCCTATTTCATTGGTAATTTTTATCTGATAAAAATCTAAGAGAGAGAGAGAGGAAAGGCATGAGGAAAGATGGCACCAAGATCCTTAGAGAAAAGGTCTTCATCTGGACATCAATCATTGATGTCATGAAGACACAAAGGTAAGAGAAGATTATCTTCTCTTTGTTTTCTTTTGAATATCTTTTTCTTCATTATTTTATATAATTTTTATATGATAAAGATCTAAGAGAGAGAGAGGAAGAGGGTGTGAAATCTATGCTCCAAGGTGTTGGGGCATGGTGATCATTTTTGGACATGATCTGATCATGTCCTGATATGAGAAGAAGAAGAGAAGAAGGTCTTCTCTTAGGATTTCCTTGAGAGCCCTTTTTCTCAATTTTATTTATGAGATTTTTATGAGAAAAATCTGAGGGTGTGATATCTAGAAAATTAGAAAAAAAATCTTGAGGAGAAAGTCTCCTCCAAACCTAGCATAATAGATGTTTTCAGGACATCAACCGTTGACGTCCTGAAGGAGAAGATTTGTCTTCTCCTAGGATTTTTTCATATGTATTTATTTCTAATTTATGGGAGATTCAAGGGTTGGATTTCTCTCTTATTCCTTCTCGTGTTCTTCATCTCTTGGAGTATCTAAGAGATCTGAAGAACATGTATTTAATTAACCATCAGGAGGAATCTGCGAGAAGCTAACACTTTGAGCAGATCTTCGTTCGACGAATCTTCGATCTATGTTGCAGGTTCATGTGGATCATCTGTAGAGATCGGACGCATGTGCATTTTCAAAGACAATAATAAATTCAACCATGGAGTTCTCAATCCATGCAAAAATAAGAGATCTGATCTCTTGGTGATCTAGATGTGATCTAGGGTTAGATCTAGAATTGTTCTAGATCTAGGTATTGATATGATCAATACCACTTATGATTAATTTAATTTTAAATTTATATTTGCATCATAACATGTTATAGATCCTTGATGTTGTATGCTCAGAAGTAGCACTCCCAAATCTTGGAAACATGAGAAGATAGATCATGGAAAGATAGGAGCGAGCCAGAAAAAGAATCAGTCTCAATAGCAAAGTTCAAAAATTAGGCGGCTCATACTGAGACTGAGCCAGCTCAGTTGAAAATTGGGTCGGCTTAGTTCAGAACTGGGTCGGCTAGATCTCAGAGAAAAATTCAGACAGAAAGTAGTATTTTTGGACTATTGACACGATATGCAACTGAGCCGGCTCAGTCTGAGACTGAGCCGACCCAATCGTAGGTTAGCTGGCTCAGTCTGAAACTGGGTCGGCTCAGTTTTCATGGGTTATTATTTTATGTAAGTGGGTTGTTTGGATTTGAAAAATTTTTCTATAAGCTTGGACTTGATCCTTTGTAAAGTATATATGCTAAAAATAGGTCAAGGTTGTCATAGTGCTGAAATATACTGAATAAAAGCTCTTTTCTTCTAAAAATCTTTTCTTCTCTTCTTCTCTATTTCTTGACTTATTTGATCATGCTTCCACATAAATCTCTGAGAAGTACTTTTTTGTTGCTTGGCTAATCATCAGTGGCCACGTCGATCCATGTGGGAAGAGCGCATATTACCAACATTTGGTATCAGAGTGGTGCTGCATGAAAGAAAGAAAGACACCTAGGATTTACTACATTCAGGATCTATTGCATCAGATTTTATCCTAAAACTTTTAGTTTGCTTCGTGGTAGTATCTAGATTGAGGTGGAGATTATTTACACGGAGGAATGGTGATACAAAAGTTTGGAAAGAGGATCTAGGGCTAGTTAGATCTTCTTTGAAGGATAGTTTTGCTGGTGTGTGAGATCGTGAAGGGTGTGAGGGATTTGTTCTCGACTTGTCTGAAGTCATGGGATCAAGTGGATTCAAGGTGGATTTTGAGAAGTTCGATGGCAAGGGAAACTTTACTCTATGGCAGCAAAGAGTAAAGGACTTGTTGATTCAGCAGAGGATCTACAGGTCTTGACAAAAGAAAGGTCGAAAAAGATTAGTACTGAGAATTGGACAGAGTTGGAGGAAATTGCTTTTAGCACAATCTAGATGTGCTTGGCTGATCAAGTTTTGCCTAAAGTTTGCACAGAAATTATGGCAAAGGGGCACTGGGAGAGATTGGAGAACACATATATAGGGAAGAACATGACGAACAAGCTGTGGTTGAAGAAATAGCTGTAAGTTTGAGGATGTCCGAAGGCAGAGATCTTGTTGCACATATCCAAAGGTTCAATCAGGTGTATTCTGAGGTGATAAGTTTGGATGTGAAGATTGATAAGGAGGATCGGGCATTGCTGCTATTATGTTCTCTCCCAGGTTCATATGATGGTCTCAGAATAACTTTAGTTTATGGGAAGAAGACCCTAAACTATGAAGAGGTTATTGGTGTGCTCAGATCAAATGAGCAAAGGAAGAAGATCTGTAAGGAAGACCCTAAGTCTGAGATCTTGGCTCTGAATGAAAGACAAGAAAGATCAAAGGAGAAGATAAGAGAAAAATCCAAGGGTAGATCAAAGTCTCGTGATCAGAGGAAGATGACATTAAAATGTTATAAATATCATCAGCCTGGACACCTGAGGAGAGATTATCCCCTTTTGAGATCAGAAAAAGGAAAGGCCAGCAAGGAAGATGATACAGCTTCTGTGAGCAATGGAAAAGACCTGCTAGTTGTATCAGATGGATCCACAGAGTGCGATATTATGTGGATATTAGATTCAGCATGCTTGCACCACTATACTTCTCATCGGGAGTGGTTTGCTACTTACCAGAAGATCGATGGTGGAAGTGTCAGTCTTGGAGATGATCATCTATGCAAAGTAGCTGGAATTGGCTCTATCAAGATGAGGATGTACGACGGAATCATTCATACATTATCAAATGTCAGGCATGTATCAGAGTTGAAAAATAATTTGATTTCTTTAGGCTACTTAGAGGAGCAGGGTTATGCTTTTAGTAGCCAGGCTGGAAGTCGATGTCTGAAAATTTTCAAGGAAGCTTAGGTGGTGATCAGAGGTAGAAGATCGAGCAACAATCTTTATAGAATGAAAGGCTTAGTGGTAAATGATAGTGCAGAGGTGCTAGCAGTGGCACAGGAGGAGCAGATTTTATATCAGCTATAGCACTATCGGATGGATCATATGAGTGACCGTGGGCTTACTGAGCTAAGCAAAAGAGGTATGATCCTAGCCCTGAAGAAGGAGGGCATAGATCTTTATGAGTCATGCATCTTTAGCAAACAGCATAGGGTGAAGTTTGTCAGAAGTACCAAGCGTAATGAGGGAGTGTTGGATTTAGTGCACTTGGATGTGTGGGGACCAGCTCCTATATCAGCTAGAGATAGGGCAAAATACTTTATCACTTTCATTGATAATTTCTCAAAGAAGGTGTGGGTTTATCTGATTAGAGAAAAATCAGAGGTGTTTGCCCAATTCAGAGCCTGGAGAGCTGAAGTAGAGAAGGAGTCAGGAAGATAAGTGAAGTGTTTGAGGTCGGACAATGGAGGAGAGTATACTAGCCTGGAGTTCAGAAGGTATTGTGAGGAAAATGGAATCAAATGCCATTACACGGTGAGGATGACTCCCCAATAGAATGGTATCATGGAGAGGATGAACCAGATACTGATCGAGAAGGCACGGAGTTTGAGGCTGCAGACATCACTCTCAAAGTCCTTTTGGGGTGATGCTTTAATTTTTTCTTATTTTTTTATGAATAAATTCCCTCATCATAAGTTGAATGGAGGCATTCCAGAAGAGATCTAGAGTGGAAAGAAGGTGGAGCTTGGCCATCTGAAAGTCTTTGGTTGCACAGCCTATGCAGATGTGGAGGCAATCGAGAAGAGCAAATTGGACCCAAAATCTCAAAAGATAACATTCATAAGGTATCCATAAGGAGTCAAGGGGTACCTACTGTAGAACTCTCAAGCACAGAAGTCAGTGATTAGTAGGGATGTTATCTTTGATGAGAAGAGCATCTTGTGGAGGTCTGGGATGGATGAAACTGAGAAAATAAAGGTGAACAGCAGTGGCCAGTCAGAGAATGATGGCATGCAGGTTACATCCACTTACAGGAGTGTTCCTATTGAGGTGGAGCTGGGTAGAAAAGTATTATCTCAGATTGAAAATTAGCATGGAGGGCCGACAGTTCAGATAGATGTGCAGGAGCAGCCACAGACATCAAGCAGAGATGTGCCAATGGGAGTGGCTTTGCACAAGCCCCAGCATACTATTAGGAGACTAGTCAAATATGGCATCGATGAGGTTATCTCCTATGCACTCATCACTACTAATGGAGATCTAGAGAGTTATGTAGTGGTCATAGAGAGTGAGGATCATGATTCATGGATGCAGGCCATGATGGAGGAGATAAAATCACTTGAGAAGAATCAAACTTGGCAGCTGGTGGATCTTCTAGAGGGTGCTCGACCTATAGGCTCAAAGTAGGTGTTTACAAAGAAAGAAGCACCTTCAGAATAAGGTGGAGTCAGATTCAAAGCAAGGCTGGTAGCAAAGGGATACTCACAAAGGGAAGGGATTGACTATACAAAAATTTTTTCTCCTATGGTGCATCATATATCTATTCGAGTTTTACTGTCACTGGTGGCACAGCATAACATGGAATTGGAATAGATGGATGTGAAGATGGCCATCCTTCATGAGACTTTAGAGGAAAGAATCTACATGAAGCAGCCAGATGGTTTCATGAAGATGGAACAAGAAGAAAAGGTGTGTTTACTAAGAAAGTCTTTGTATGGCTTGAAACAATCCCCTCATCAATGGTATCGAAGGTTTGATAGCTTTATTTTGAGCCTAGGTTTTAGCGGATATGAACATGATTGTTGTATCTACGTCAAGGATGTAGATGAGGAGGATACCCTATACCTATTATTGTATGTAGATGATATGCTCATAGCCAGTAGAAGCATGAATGCTGTGAAAAGGTTGAAAAGGGCATTATCATTTGAATTTGAGATGAAAGATTTGGGTCTAGCTGAGAAAATCCTTGGAATGGAGATTTGCAGAGATAGGTGCAAAGGAGTGCTCCATTTATCACAAGAAAAGTATGTCCAGAAGGTTCTGGAGAGGTTTGGAATGGAGTAGGCCAAACCTACAGAGATGCCATTACCGAACCATATGTCTCTATCCAAGTTACAGTACCCTCAGTCAGAAGAGGAGAGAGAGTACATGGAATGAGTCTCTTATGCAAATACTATAGGCAGTGTGATGTACACTATGGTGTGCTGTAGACCAGATATAGCACATGTAGTCAGCATAGTTAGTAGATACATGGCTAACCCTGGGAAGGAACACTGGAAAGCATTGAAATAGATATTATGATATCTGCATGGAACAAGGAATTATAGTTTGGTGTTTAGTGGGCAGTCAGAAGGATTTGGAGAATAATCTGTGAAGATGTGTGAAGGTTCAAATCCTCTGGAAGGATTTGTTGATGCAAATTATGCTGGTGATCTTGATACAAGGAGGTCTACTACTAGATATCTCTTCTGTATATATGGTGGATCGGTGTCTTGGAGATCAACCCTTCAGCTAAACACGGTCTTGTCTACCATAAAGGCTGAGTACATTGGGATAATGGAGGTTGCAAAGGAAGCCCATTGGCTTAGGAGGCTGATTGATGAGTTGGAGGTGGAGCAGAGCAAGGTTACACCATTCAGTGATAGTCAGAGTGCACTATTGTTGGCACAAAACCCAGTCTATCATGCACGTACAAAGCATATAGATGTGAGGTACCACAGGATCAGAGAGCTGGTGGAGGAAGGTGAAGTGGAACTGATGAAGGTCTATACCAAGGAGAATTAGTCTGATGCACTCATGAAGGTACTTCCTAGAGATAGCTTCCAGAGATGTGTGGCACGGATGGATTTGTTGAGAAGAGATGAGTTCACAAGGACTTGAAAGTACCAAGGTGGAGAATGTGAGCTCAGAAGTGGCACTCTCAAGTCTTGGAAATATGAGAAGACAGATAATGGAAAGACATGAGTGAGCCGAAAGAAGAATCAGTCTCAATAGCAAAGTTCAGAAACTAGGCCGGCTCATGCTAAGACTGAGCCGACTTAGTTGGAAACTAGGTCGGCTCAGTCCAGGATTGGGTCGGCTAGATCTTAGAGAAAAATTCAGATAGAAAGTAGTATTTTTGGACTGTTAGCATGGTACACAACTAGGTCAGTTCTGTCTGAGACTGAGCCGACCCAGTCGCAGGTTAGCCAGCTCAGTCTGAAACTGGGTCGGCTCAGTTTTTGTGGGTTATTATTTTATGTACGTGGGTTGTTTGGATTTGGAAAGTTTTTCTATGAGCTTAGACTTGACCCTTTGTAAAGTATATATACTGAAAATAGGTCAAGGTTGTCAAAGTGTTGAAATATACTGAATAAAAACTCTTTTCTTTTGAAAATCTCTTCTTCTCTTCTTCTTTATTCTTTGATTTGTTTGATCGTGCTTCCGCATAAATCTCTAAGAAGTACTTTCTTGTTGCTTGACTAATCACCAGCAGTCATGCCGATCCATGTGGGAAGAGAGCATATTACCAACAGATGTATGGTTTTGTAATTTAATTACATGCATGTTGTAGATTAAATAGTTTAATCTATGTCTTCCGCTGCTCTATATTTCGAAAAAAAATTGAAATCTATGCGTGAAACCCTACATGTTTTCTATCAATGGTATCAGAGCATCTAGGTTCTATTATAATATGTTTATGTATGCTTTAGATTAAATCTAAAAATTAAAGTTAATTAAAGATCGCACATAATCCCATAAGGTTGTCCTGTTGTTAGGTTAACCCCTTACAATGAAAAGATTGTCTTAGTATGTTCTGATCTAAATCAAAATCATGAATTATTTAGATTAGATCTAAGAAAATTTATGATTTAATTTTTTGATTTAAATCTAAAATTTAATAGATATTAAATCTATTTTAGATTATTTAGATTAGATTTAAATAATATCAGAATTGCACATACTGCCATAAGATTGTCCTGCTGTAAGGTTTATCCCTTATAGTGGAAAGGTTGTCCTAGTATATGCTGATCCGAGAAACTTAAATCATAAATATGTTAGATGAGATCTAAAGTATTTTATGATTTATTTTTAGATTTTAAATCTAATTTTAAATGGTTTATGATCTGATCCATATGATGTGTTTTATGTTTAGATCTAATCCTCTTATTACGTATGTTGATATATAATTTTTGTTTTGAATCTAGAATGTATGTGTATGACGTATTTATTTTATAAAAATTAAATCATGAACTTACTTTTTGCAAAACTCTAGGTTTGAAACTCTAGAACATGATCTAAATAATGAAACAAATCAGATCTAAAACTATATATTGAAATGATTTAATTTAACTTGAAAATATTTCAAATAATAAAATCAGAAACAATTTTGAGATTCCATAAATCTAAACCCATAAGACTTGAACTTAATTAAGAATTAAGTGATTGTTTAGGATCTAGGTTTGTGATTTGAAGATCCTAAGATAATTTCATAAAACATGGGTTAAAAAAATGGATTAGCTTTGATCAGGTCCTTATCTGGGTTAGACCTAGGGTTAGATTAAATATGGACATAGTTAAGAAATTGATCAAACCTAATTAATAGTTAATTAGGATTAGATCATTTCTATAGATCACTTCAATAGTTATAGTTGATCAAAGTCCATACATCAAACAAATGGATGCTGATCGTGGCTCAGTGGTTGAGCCTGAGTCTTTAGGCAGACCAAATCAAAACTGATAAACCAATTGGTATCTAAGGTAAGTCTAGCATCCCAGATCGATGGTTTTTAATTGATAGCCTGCTTACCTAATCATTTTTGATGGTGTCTAAGGCAAGCCTTGGCAGACCCTTCCACCGATCTTACTTATCTGGTCAATGTGGTTAATCAAGTTTTTGATTAGGTTGCTCATTGATTCATGCTAACCCATGTCACATAGAAAATCAGTGAGACTAATTTTATTCAGTGAGACTGATTTAGGTGTCTATGGACCATAATTGATGCTAGTCCTCATTAGTGACTTGCAAAGTCAGTGGGAGGACTTGACTTGGCGAAGTCAGTGGGAGCAAATTGGTCCATATCCTTTCTATCCTTAAATATTTAATAATTTAAATCCTCTAAATTTATTAGGTCCTTAAAATGATAAATGTTGGGGATAAACCCCACTCCTGTCGAAGTCCAGTCTGATGCTTAGCCTAATGCAATAGGTAGTCATGGAAGAGCTTTAGTGGTCAAGCTCTTACCGAACTCCTCAGCGGCCGAGCTCCTTTCGAACTCTCCAGCGGCCAGATCTTAGCCGAACTTCTTCAGCCTGTTGAACTCTTCAGTGGTCGAGCTCCTTCTGAACTTCCAAGCGGTCGGATCTTTGCCAAACTCTTTCAACCGATCGAACTCCTCAACGGCTGAGCTTCAATCGAACTTCTCAGCGGTCGAACTTCAATCAGACTCTTATGAGAGCCGGGCTTGCTCTGTACTCCTTCAATTGGATGCCCATGAGAGCCAAACTCCCTCCATGCCCCTTCAGTCGGACGCCCATAAGAGCCGAACTTTCTCCACACTCCTTCAGTCGGACTTCCAGGAGAGCTGAACTCCCTCTGCGCTCCTCCAGCTGGACCCCTACAGAAGTTGGACTTTTGCTGAACTTTTTCTTCGATCGAACTCCTCTAGGAGCCAAACTCCTTTCAGATCGCTCCTGTAGACGAACTCCTCCAAGGGCCGAACTCCCTCCGGACATCCCCTTCGGTCGAACTCCTCCTAGATGATCCCCTCCAGATGTATCCCCCTTAGGAGTCTGAGCTCCCCTAAAATAGATATACGTCAAGGTTCTTCACCTATGATTGTTGAACCTCGACAGTATAGCCGCCACTATCAGTTCGGTGATACATTTTCTTCCATAACAAGCCCCACGCGGTCCACGATCGGATGACATGGCCACCACTACTGGCGACACCACTCTCTTCGTAACCAACCCCATGTGGCCCACGACCCACCAGTATAGCTATCACTATCTGCCTGATGATGCCTTCCTCTCCGTATTGAAATCCATGCGGCCTCGAGTGGCCCATGATCAGACGGTATGGCCATCACCATCAACCTGCTACAAGCTCCACCTATAAAAAGAGACCCTTTAGATATGTTTTGGAGAAGCTCTCCTCTCCCCTCTAAAACTCTAAGCTCACTTCTCAATGCTGAGCACTCCATTTCTATTGGCCGAAAGAGCTGACTTGACCATTGGAGGGTCCTGTCAGAGCCACCACCACCGACTTCGAATGAGACATTATTTTGTAGGTCACCAATGGCGACCTCATCCTCCTCCACTCCAGCTCGATCCAGCATCAACCAGATTCTGCACCAACAGATTTGGTGCTAGAAGGAGGGCCCCTTTGCCTCTAAGATTTTTCTATTCTTAAAGAAGTACTCAGCGACGATCTCTCTTCTTCCTCTCTAGAGTTCTTTCTCAAAAGAAAATACCTCCTAGGAGAGCTTCGATCCGACGATCGGTGGCCTTCACGGTCCAATCTCGTCTAGATCCATCTGCTTTCGCTTCAGCCTCAGCAACTCAGGTTTCATCTATACCTACGGTAGATCTAGAGTAGTTTAACCTATTGATGTAGTGGGTTCAGGGCCTCACCGAGATGGTGCAGGCCACGCAGCAACCCTTGATGGTGACTCCATCAAAAAACCCGCCATCGGAATGTTGGAAACCGACCCCAAGGAAGAATACTCGAACTAGTATACCCGTCGCCCCTAGGAAGGGAAAATAGAGAGCAGAGGATCCATGTTTGGATCATGATTCTCCTCTGGAGGAGACCTTCCCTATTTGTAGCAGGAAGCCCCTCAAGATCTGCAACCAAGACGACACCCTCAATCACAAACTATGGGAGATGGACCAGGGGATTGAGGAGCTCGACCACATCGTCCCCACTCACCTTGATGACATCCGCACCAATCCTCCTTTCTCACTCCAAATTATGCAGAAGCCCATTCCGTCGAACTTCAAGCTTCCTTAATTCGAAAGCTACGATGGAACTTCTGATCCAATTGATCATCTAGAGGCCTTTCGAACTATGATGCTACTCCATGGCACACCAGATGCTATTTTGTGCCAAGCCTTCCTATCTACCTTAAAGGGAGTAGTGAGAAACTGGTACTCAATGTTGAAGCCGGACACGATCTTCTCTTTTGATCAGATGAGCCATCAGTTCATGGCTCACTTTATCAGTAGCCGACATCCGTGTTGAAGTTTGGATTTCCTGATGAATGTCAAGGAGAAGCAAGAAAAATCCATCTGGGCTTATGTCATCCGATTTAACACCACAGCATTGGAGGTCTAGGATCTGAACCAGTCAGTTGCCATGGCCGCTCTCAAGGATGGCCTTCAGAAGAATGACTTGCTATTCTTTCTGAAGAAGAAGTATCCCAAAAACTTCGCCGATCTACTAGCTCGGGCCGAGGGATATGCCCATGAGGAAGAAGCCTTCAAGTTGAAGGATAAAGAAGCCTTAGGAGAGTAGCGGACAGATGAGTATAATGGATCCATCATCGATGGAGAGCCGAGCGAAGTTCGACCGCGCTCATGGACTCCCCTCGGGTGCAGGCGAGCCCGAACTCCTCGAGCTCGCCATCAAGGAAGCCTCAACAGTAGGGCATGAAGAAGTCCTCCTCCTAGAAGGTTTTAGAAATACTCCCTGCTTAATGCTTCTAAGGCCTAAGTACTGATGAAAGTTAAGAACCAGCTACCAAGACTAGGAGAATTACGATCTCCCCTAAACAAGCGTGAATGAAGCAAGTGCTGCCTCTACCATCATGACCACGGCCATGATATTGAAGAATATGTTTAGCTCCGAGACGAAATTGAGGAGCTCATCAGGAGAGGCCAGCTGGGTCGGTTCCTCGGATGCCAGTCTAAAGTAGGAGAAGATCAGCTAAGGGCACTACCATAGCCAGAACCATCAATGACGGAGGAACAACAGAAAGGTTGGTCGCCTCCCGTATCATTGACGCTACGTCTAGGAGGAGCTTGGTACTTTGACGATCCATCATCTCCGAGCGTCAAAGCAAAGAGGAGCTTGCCCCAAATTAAGAAGGCCAGCATGAGATGGAGGAGGTCATCAAATCCCGAAACTTATCGCTTAAAGAAACTCGAAGAAACAATGCTCCCATGATCTGGGGATGCACCGCTAGTAACTTCTTTTCAATAAAATTCATCCATTTCGATAATATTATTTCTTGGTGCAAAAACTACGTGATAACAGGGAAGAAGCAATTAATTATGGCCATGTTAGGAACAGGAGGAGAACCTCATCCTAACATGAGCCGGTCAAAGTCCTTCAACCTCGACTGTAGGAGATAAGATCTCTCCCGAGGGTCCGAGCCGACCTCAGCTATAGGAGATAAGATCTTCTCCGAGCACTTGCATCAACCTCAATTGCAGGAGATAAGATCTCCACCGAGGGTTTGGGCCAATCTCGACTGTAGGAGATAAGATCTCCCTCGAGCACCCACATCAACCTCGGCTATAAGAGATAAGATCTCCCTCGAGGGTTCGGGCCGACCTCGACTGTAGGAGATAAGATCTTCCCCGAGCGTCCGCATCAACCTCGACTGCAGGAGATAAGATCTCCCCCGGGCGACTGGGCCGATCTTGACTGTAGGAGATAAGATCTTTCCCGAGCACCCTCATCAACCTTGGTTGCAGGAGATAAGATCTCCCTCGAGCAATCGGGCTGACCTTGACTGTAGGAGATAAGATCTCCCCGAGCATCCGCATCAACCTCCGTTGGAGGAGATAAGATCTCTCCCGAGCGATCGGGCCAACCTCAGCTATAGCAAATAGGATCTCCTCCAAGTGCCTGCATCATCCTTGACTGTAGGAGATAAGATCTCCTACGATGGTTCGGGCTGACCTCGACTGTAGGAGATAAGATCTTCCCTAAGTGCCCACATCAACCTCGACTATAGGAGATAAGATCTCCCCCAAGTGATCGAGCCAACCTCGGCTAGAGATAAGATCTCTCCCGAGCTTCGAAGGCCTCATTCATTTACGATGAGATGGGGGGAGAGGTCCTGACAATGGCCCTTATGTGCTCCCATAGTCCGTTAGGAATAGGAGGAGAACCTCATCCTAACGCGAGCAAAATCGAAGGCCTCGTTCATTTAGAATGGGATGGAAGGAGAGGCCCTGACAATGGCCCTTATGCACCCCCACAGCCTGTTAGAAACAGGAGGAGAACCTCATCCTAATGAGAGCAAAGTCAAAGGCCTCGTTCCTTTAGGATGAGATGGGGGGAGAGTCCATGACAACGGCCCTTATATGCCCCCACAGCCCGTTAGGAACAGGAGGAGAACCTCATCCTAATATGAGCAAAGTCGAAGGCCTCGTTCATTTAGAACAGGATGGGGGGAGAGGCCTTAATAATGGCCCTTATGCACCTTCATAGCCCATTAGGAGCAGGAGGAGAACCTCATCCTAATGTGAGCAAAGTTGAAGGCTTCGTTCATTTAGAACAGAATGGGAGGAGAGGCCCTGACAACTGCCCTTATGTGCCCCCATAGTCTGTTAGGAACAGAAGGAGAACCTCATCCTAACGCGAGCAAAGTCGAAGGCCTCGTTCATTTAGAATGGGATGGAGGGAGAGGCCCTGACAATGGCCCTTATGTGCCCCCACAGCTCATTAGGAACAGGAGGAGAACATCATCCTAACATGAGCAAAGTTGAAGATCGAGCTTCAAAGTCTACGTCAACCTCGGTTAGAGATAAGATCTCTTTCGAGCGACCGTGACAACCTCAGCTAGAGATAAGATCTCTCTCGAGCACCCGTGCCAACCTCGGCTAGAGATAAGATCTCTCCTGAGTGACCATGACAACCTCGGCTAGAGATAAAATCTCTTTCGAATGACCCTGCCAACCTCGGCTGGAGATCAGATCTTTCTCGAGCTTCAACTTTAACTTTGACTGGAGATGAGATCTCCTTCGAGCTTCGATCTGAACTAGTGCAGAGTCCTGAAGAGAACTTCGACAGTCACCTTTTCTGCACTCCCTTCCTTCGAGTTTCGAACTCGAGAGTGGGGGGGACTACTATTGGAGATAAACCCCGCTCCTGCCAAAGTTCAGTCTGATACTCAGCCTAATGTAATAGGTAGTCATGGAAGAGCTTCAACGATCGAGCTCCTACTGAACTCCTCAGTGGCTGAGCTCCTTCCAAACTCCCTAGCGGTTGGGTCTTAGCGAACTCCTTTAGCCTGCCGAACTCCTCAACGATCGAGCTCCTTCCAAACTCCCCAGCGGTCGGATCTTTGTCGAACTCCTTCAACCGATCGAACTCCTTAATGGCCAAGCTCCAGTCAAACTTCTCAGTGATCGAACTTCAGTCGGACTCCTACGAGAGCCGGGCTCCCTCCATACTCTTTCAGTCGGACTCCCATGAGAGCCAAACTCCCTCCGTACTCCTCCAGTCGGACGCCCATGAGAGCCGAATTTCCTTCGCACTCCTTCAATCAGACATCCATGAGAGCCAAACTTCCTCCATGCTCCTTCAGTCGGACTTCCATGAGAGCCAAACTCCCTCCACGCTCCTCCAGCTGGACCCCTATAGAAGCCAAACTTTTGTCAAACTTCTCCTTAGATCGAACTCCTCCAGGAGCCAAACTCCTTTCGGATTGTTCCTGTAGATGGATTCCTCCAAGGGCCAAACTTCCTCCGGACATCTTCTTCGATCGAACTCCTTTCAGATGATCCCCTCTGGACGTATCTCCCTTAGGAGTTCGAGCTCCCTTGAAATAGATATATGCCAAGGTTCTTCACTTACGACTACTGAACCTCGATGGTATGGCCGCCACTATCAGTCTGGCAATATCTTTCCCTCGATAATAAGTCCCATGCAGCCCATGATCGGATGACGTGGCCACCACTACTGACGATACCACTTTCTCCGTAACCAGCCCCATACGGCCCACGACCCACTAGTATGGCTATCACTATCCATCTGACGATGCCTTCCTCTCCATACCAAACTCCATGTGGCCTCAAGCGGTCCATGATCGGATGGTATGGCCATCACCATCAATCTGCTACAAGCTCTGCTTATAAAAAGAGACCCTCCAGATATGTTTTGGAGAAGCTCTCCTCTCTCCTTTAAAACTCTAAGCTCACTTCTCATTGCTGAGCACTTCATTTCTGTTGGCCAGAAGAGCTGACTTGACCATTGGAGGGTCCTACCAGAGCCACCACCACCGACTCCGGATGGAACTTTATTTTGTAGATCACCGACGGCAACTGAAAGGAAATCCTGATTTTTCGATCCAGGTTCGTTCAGATCTGATCAGATCAAGAGATATATTTCAAAAATTTTTCTCTTGATCCTAATCAAATCTTGATATGTTTCAGATCTGATTCTTATTATTTTAATAAAATAAAACTAAAAGATAAATTAAATCAAATTTAATTTACCTGATCTGGGTAATCCTATTACCCTGTTGATGATCCTGTTTGTAGCGGAAGGTTCTGGATCTTAGCCACGCAAGCGCCTGGCCTCTACCGGTATCCACTCGGGTTGGATCTAGAGATCCTCTTCTTCTCTATCATGCTTCCAAAAATCAGATCTAGATCTGATCTGGAGGATCTTCAAAACTCTTTTGAAGATCAGCAGTCGTCCTTTTGCAGCAGCGCAGCCTTCTTGCTTTTGATCGCCTTTCCTTGATCTGAATCGCACCAACCAAGGTCCAAAACACCTTTTGGACGTGGAGAGCAAGGGGAGAAGAGACTATGGCATGGAGAAGGAGGGGAGAGGCAGCCTTGGGGCATGGAGAAACTATGATCTAATAGCTCTCTATTGGAATTAGGGTTGGGCGCAGGGTCTTATTTATAGACCTCTTGTGATCCAACTCCTCTTCCTCTCAACCAATCACAACCCTTTGTGAAATCAGATCTAAATCTGATTGGTGGGAATAGAGACCCCTGGATTCCTCCTTAGAGGGCGCCTAAGACCAGTCAAAGTTGGATTCTTAGTAGAACTCTGATTGGAATCCAAAAGGGAGGTGGAGTCCTTGTCCAACAAGGACTCCTAGGCGCCTCCTACTTGGGCTCACGCCACCCTTGGCGTGCGCCCTTCTCCTTGCCAGGTTCTGGCAGGGGGACAGGCCCCCACCAGCTCTCCAATAGGTGCATGACATGTGGTCAAAAGTCAAAGTGGTCAATGGTCAACGTTTGACCAGTCAAAGGTAGACTTTTGACCAAAGTCAAAGAACAAGAAATGGCAGGTGACCAAAAATGGCAGGTAATGTCTTACAAATAAGACAACCTATTCTGACTTGGACAACCTCCAGTCAGACCATATGAAGGCCTCTGATTGAGCACAAACTCCTTTGGCTCAGTCAGGACAACTTATTTATGATAGTAAAAGAAGAACGTTAGGTTCAATCGAGTGCTAGCACGATTTCCTTGAACCTAATTGAATCTCATTCAGATCAATTGAACTAGATCAGTTCAATTGATGATCACCAGATTCAAACCCTTGTTTGTGTGACCCAGTTAGGTTCAGTTCTGTATGGTAATGGGATATGTCATGATCTCTATCATCGACATCATCGAAACTCCTTTCGATGGATCAGAACTCTTCTGATTCGAACAGCTAGAATGATCGATCATCTAAATCATTCTAATTGCTCCCAAAATCCACCAGTGACACCTAGCAGTATATGGTGGCAACCCATCAGAGCTGAATGCGAACCTCTTGGTGCAGCTACCTGTGTGATTCAGTTCTTCTATCTTGAGCCCCGATCAGATTAGGGTTAAGGTGAACTCGTCAAACCCTAGTCTCTGTCATATGATGTAATCATTCGATTCGAGTCCAATGTGAAAATCTAAATAGAAACTCTTTCTATTATTTCACTCTACCATGGCCATGGATTTCTGGACTTGATTCTCATGATCATCATAGGGCTACTCCTCTACCACCGAGGTAGATAGATTCCATCTTGATGCAATCCAGTTCCTACAATGAACATGTCTATAGCCAACATACACCTCAGGGTTCCATATGGCTAGGAGACCGAGTAATGGTGTAGTCAAACTATAACACCCTCAAGGTGAACTGCCGATGCATCTCAGGTCAAAGAACCAGACACACTACTGCAGCATCGAGTCAGTCATTGACGAGAAGGTAGACTTCCCTAATGACTACTCGAGGTGGTCACGCTCAGTGCCCTCGTTCTCTAACGAGTACCTGTACTCTCGCTCCGGTGTCTCCACACCGTAGACTCAAGACTCATCTACTAAAGAGAAGCGATTGTACACCAACCTTCCGGATCAATCACCATCCTCGTGATGATCCTATGGTCGGGAGCAATTTATGAGTTAATAATGATTATTCATGTCTTAAATTTTCAACTCTTGAAAATATGAATTATCATTACCATTAACTCAAAGGATGTATCACAGACACTAAATACACATATGTGATAGAAAATAACCCATTTATTAATTTTAGTCAAAATTATAATTTTGCCCCTAGAAGTGTATTACAAGTGTCAGCCAATTCTGGCTTCTAGGGCACATATATCTAACAATCTCCCACTTGTCCTAAAGCCAATTGGCTACAAGTCTAAGTCCCATCTTCTCAAGGTGGGCTTCGATCTTCTGCTGGCCCAACGGCTTTGTAAGTGGGTCTGCCACATTATCTGCGGAGTTGACTCTCTTGACCTCAACGTAACCTTTCTCAAGGTAATCGCGGATGAGGTGGTATCACTGTTTGCTTGGAACTCTTCCAGCACAAACAGTCTGCCAGATGTCGACTTTCGATCATCTATATCGGACATGAAGTCCGAGTCTGTGTATCCCTGGAACTTGGAGTTCTCCATTACCAAAGACCAACATCATATCCTTAGTTCTTCTCAAGTACTTAAGGATACATTTCACAGAAGTCCAGTGTTCTTCACCTGGATTTGACTGATATCTGCTTGTGACACTCACAGCATGGGCTATATCAGGTCGTGTACATAGCATGGCATACATGAGGCTCCCTATTGCAGAAGCATAAGGGATCTTGCTCATGCGTTCTATTTCCTCAGGTGTGCTGGGGCACATCTTCTTGGAAAGATGAATACCATGTCTGAAGGGTATTAATCCCCTCTTAGAGTTTTCCATACTAAACCTCTTTAGTACTTCCTCTATGTACATCTTCTGTGAAAGTCCTAGCATCCTATTCGGTCTATCCCTATAGACCTTAATTCCTAGAATAAAGGATGCTTCACCTAGGTCTTTCATGGAGAATTCCTTGGACAACCACATCTTGACTGATGTCAACATGGGAATATCATTCCCAATAAGGAGGATGTCATCCACGTACAATACGAGGAAGACAACAGCGCTCCCACTGACCTTTTTGAAAACACATGGTTCCTCTTCATTTTTGATGAAACCAAACTTTTTGATCACATCATTGAAACGAGTGTTCCAGCTCCGAGATGCTTGCTTAAGTCCATATATGGACCTTTGCAGCTTGCAAACCTTGTGATCAGTATCACTGGATGTGAAACCTAGCGGCTGTTCCATATAGATATCTTCCTCAAGATATCCATTTAGAATGCCCATTTTCACGTCCATTTGCCATATTTCATAATCGAAATAGGCTGCAACAGCAAGCAATGTGCGGATGGATTTTAGCATAGCTACTGGGGAAAAGGTATCCTGATAGTCAATGCCTTCGCGTTGACTATAACCTTTTGCCACCAGTCTAGCCTTGAATGTCTCCACATTCCCATCTGCACCAATCTTTCTCTTGAAGATCCATTTACACCCAATAGGTACTATACCTTCTGGTGGATCTACCAAGGTCCAGACTTGGTTTGAGTGCATCGAGTCAATTTCTGACTTCATTGCCTCTAAGCCATTTCTCGGAGTCGATATCTGATATCGCCTCGTTGTAGGTTTT
>QRFJ01000997.1:337609-363869 GCA_006176705.1 Cocos nucifera
TGCCCTCGTTCTCTAACGAGTACCTGTACTCTCGCTCCGGTGTCTCCACACCGTAGACTCAAGACTCATCTACTAAAGAGAAGCGATTGTACACCAACCTTCCGGATCAATCACCATCCTCGTGATGATCCTATGGTCGGGAGCATTTTATGAGTTAATAATGATTATTCATGTCTTAAATTTTCAACTCTTGAAAATATGAATTATCATTACCATTAACTCAAAGGATGTATCACAGACACTAAATACACATGTGTGATAGAAAATAACCCATTTTATTATTTATAGTCAAAATTATAATTTTGCCCCTAGAAGTGTATTACAAGTGTCAGCCAATTCTGGCTTCTAGGGCACATATATCTAACAATCTCCCACTTGTCCTAAAGCCAATTGGCTACAAGTCTAAGTCCCATCTTCTCAAGGTGGGCTTCGATCTTCTGCTGGCCCAACGGCTTTGTAAGTGGGTCTGCCACATTATCTGCGGAGTTGACTCTCTTGACCTCGACGTAACCTTTCTCGAGGTAATCATAAATGAGGTGGTATCGCCGCTCAATGTGCTTGGATTTCTGGTGAGACCTCGGCTCCTTAGCAAGGGCTATGGCGCCATTGTTGTCGCAGTATAGAGGAATGGCATCTGATGGCATTACTCCAATTTCTGCAGCAAACTTCTTGTACCAGAATGCTTCCTTTGCAGCTTCTGATGCAGCGATATATTCTACTTCCATGGTGGAATCTGCTATCACTGTTTGCTTGGAAACTCTTCCAGCTGACAGCACCACCATTGCACACAAACAGACTCCCAGATGTCGACTTTCGATCATCTATATCGGACATGAAGTCCGAGTCTGTGTATCCCTGAACTTGGAGTTCTCCATTACCAAAGACCAACATCATATCCTTAGTTCTTCTCAAGTACTTAAGGATACATTTCACAGAAGTCCAGTGTTCTTCACCTGGATTTGACTGATATCTGCTTGTGACACTCACAGCATGGGCTATATCAGGTCGTGTACATAGCATGGCATACATGAGGCTCCCTATTGCAGAAGCATAAGGGATCTTGCTCATGCGTTCTATTTCCTCAGGTGTGCTAGGGCACATCTTCTTGGAAAGATGAATACCATGTCTGAAGGGTATTAATCCCCTCTTAGAGTTTTCCATACTAAACCTCTTTAGTACTTCCTCTATGTACATCTTCTGTGAAAGTCCTAGCATCCTATTCGGTCTATCTCCTATAGACCTTAATTCCTAGAATAAAGGATGCTTCACCTAGGTCTTTCATGGAGAATTCCTTTTGGACAACCATATTTTGACTGATGGTCAACATGGGAATATCATTCCCAATAAGGAGGATGTCATCCACGTACAATACGAGGAAGACAACAGCGCTCCCACTGACCTTTTTGAAAACACATGGTTCCTCTTCATTTTTGATGAAACCAAACTTTTTGATCACATCATTGAAACGAGTGTTCCAGCTCCGAGATGCTTGCTTAAGTCCATATATGGACCTTTGCAGCTTGCAAACCTTGTGATCAGTATCACTGGATGTGAAACCTAGCGGCTGTTCCATATAGATATCTTCCTCAAGATATCCATTTAAGAATGCCATTTTCACGTCCATTTGCCATATTTCATAATCGAAATAGGCTGCAACAGCAAGCAATGTGCGGATGGATTTTAGCATAGCTACTGGGAAAAGGTATCCTGATAGTCAATGCCTTCGCGTTGACTATAACCTTTTGCCACTAGTCTAGCCTTGAATGTCTCCACATTCCCATCTGCACCAATCTTTCTCTTGAAGATCCATTTACACCCAATAGGTACTATACCTTCTGGTGGATCTACCAAGGTCCAGACTTGGTTTGAGTGCATCGAGTCAATTTCTGACTTCATTGCCTCTAAGCCATTTCTCGGAGTCGATATCTGATATCGCCTCGTTGTAGGTTTTGGGATCATCACCATGAGCACCATTACCTATGAGGAACATTTTCTCTACTTTCCTCTGAAATAATACCTAAGTATCTTTCAGGGGGACGGAAAAACTCTTTCCGATCTACGAGGTGGAGGAGGTAGTGTTCTTATTGGCTCAACCTGATTTGGTTCCACTTGGTCCTTAGCTCGTTGCTACTTGTGAGACTTTCTCATCAAGCTTAATCTGCTTTCCAATGCCGCTATCTTGAATAAACTATTTTTCAAGAAAGATGGCATGTCGACTCACAATCACATTGTGGTCTTCTGGAATGTAGAAATAGT
The DNA here is from genome assembly GCA_006176705.1 of Cocos nucifera. NCBI lineage: Eukaryota > Viridiplantae > Streptophyta > Magnoliopsida > Arecales > Arecaceae > Cocos > Cocos nucifera. The sequence continues at coordinate 339,866 of QRFJ01000997.1, forward strand.
ATCCTAATGACTCTTTAGGATATCCTATGAATCGAGCTCTAAAGGACCTAAACTCTAACTTGTCCGCTTGTTGTCTTTTGACATGAGCCGGACAACCCCAAATTCTGAGATGACTCAGACTTGGTTTCTTACCGTGCCATATCTCATACGGTGTGGTAGGAACGGTTTTAGAGGGAACCCTATTCAGTAAATAATTGAAGTTAACAAATGAATGTCCCCAAAGAAAATCAGGGAGGTCTGTGAAGCTCATCATGGATCGAACCATATCCAATAGAGTTCCGATTTCTCCGTTCTGAAACCCCGTTGAGTTGAGGTGTTCCTGGTGGAGTCCATTGAGAGACTATGCCATTTTTCCTTGAGATAGTCTAGGAATTCCCGGCTAAGGTATTCACCTCCTCGATCTGATCGAAGAACCTTAATGGGTTTTTCCAGTTTGTTTTTCTACTTCATGTCTGAATTCTTTGAACTTTTCAAAAGCTTCAGACTTGTGTCTCATAAGATACACATACCCATACCTAGACAGATCATCGGTAAAGGTAATGAAGTAGACAAAATTGCCTCTAGCCGGCACATCAAATGGGCCGCACACATCAGTATGTACTAGGGCAAGGAGATCTGTGGCCCTCTCCCCATGTCCAACAAAAGGGAGTTTAGTCATTTTGCCTTGAAGACAAGATTCACAAGTTGGATATGACTCGAAAGTCAATGGACTCAATAGCCCATTTTTCTCCAATTTGTTAATCCTATCTTCTGCTATATGACCTAATCTCAGGTGCCATAGATATCTATCGTTTGGACTATCCCTAGGTCGTTTTGGCATTCACATTTTGCTCGATAGTTAAAAATAGGTACATCAATATGTAACTGATAAAGACCATTAATAAGAAAACCATTTGCAATTTTATTTCTTTCATAAAGAATGTTACAATGGTCCTTAAGAAAACTAATCACATAGCCTTCTTGTGCTAAGCATGAAACAGAAATCAAATTCCTGCTAGCTGCAGGCACATAATAACAGTCTTTTAAAACTAAGTCTAAACCAGATGGTAATCGAAGAGGGTATGTTCCCACGGCTACTGCAGCAACTCTTGCTCCATTACCGATGCATAGGATCATGTCTCCATCCCTCAGCCTCCTGCTATCCTCAAGATCCTGCATGGAAGTGCACAGATGAGCACTAGAACCAGAGTCAAGCACCCAACTGGATGCAGAAGAAATCCGTAAGGTTAGACTCAATAACGAGCATACCTCCAGAAGGACCTTCCTCTTTTTTTTCTTCAGGGTGGCCAGGTAAGTAGGGCAGTTCCGCTTCCAATGGCCGTCGCTGTTGCAATGGAAACACTTTTTTTTTGTCAGTGGCCTTCTTCTTCGCTTCTGTCTTTTCTTCTTTCCTCTTTCCACCTTTTGCTTTTTCACAGACTTCTTTTTCTTTCCATAAGACTTTCTTTTGGAAGAAGTCCATTCCATAGCAAGAACTGAGCCTTTAGAACCTTTCATAGAAAGCTCAGCGGTAACCAGCATATTCATTAACTCGGCCAAGGAAATTTTGAAGTTTATGCATGTGGTAATTCATGATGAATTGCCCATATGCATCAGTCAAGGATTGCAGAATTAATATCATTCTGCAGATCCAAGTCCAACTTCACACCGAGCTTCTCAAGCTCTTCCATGTCCTTGATCATCATGTCAGACAGTGATCTTGGACTGACTGCCCATCACGCATCTTAGCCTTAAAAAGTCATTTCGTGACTTGATACTTTGGCTGCGCGACTCTGTTCACCAAACATCTCCTGTAGGTGAGCCAACATTTGGCGAGCAGTCCCGATATCTTCATGTTGGCGCTGGAGCTCATCAGACATCGAGCCCAACATGTAGTATCTGGCCTTATTATCTTCGTCAATCCATTTTTCCAGAGATGCTCTCTGTTCAGTGGAATGGACGAGCTGGTAAGGTGGGAGGGTCCTGGTCCAATACATGTGTTAACTTCTCGAAACCCAAAATTATTTTGTAGTTCCTGAGCCAATCTTTATAATTGGGTCCAGTCAGTCTATGTGTGTCCAGGATACGTGCTAATGGGTTGGACGCAGACATTTTTCTGTAGAGAGTCAAAGATTCTAGTTAGATATTGTAATTATGACTTGACCAATTTATTTAAGAATTTTATTTTTAAATAAATTAGCTTCCACTATTTTCTCGGATCCCTACACTCCCTCTGTAGAGATGCAAAAATCTCCATGATTAATGATTTCTAGTGGGTGGTGCGGTCTCACCAACTGACTCATCACCTCACCTAACAGTTATTGGTGATGGGTTAGCCAATGAGTGAACAACTCTTGTTCAATGATTCTCTAATCATGGTGCACCCAAACTTGGTCTCTAATTCATGAATCTCACCGTATCCTGAATATTGATCCACTCCTTAGTTAAGTCAGACCCACCATTTGCATAGACTGGATTCCTAATTGAGTCTCTCACCGTATCCAAAATATTGAGCCCAACTCATCCTCCAGCCCATAGCATCCAATGCCTAATAGACATGGTTGCATCTTCCCGGTGCAACTGAGCCACTGTATCCAGTCGAGAACAATCAACCCCGGGAAGGGCCCGCACATCTACAATGGTGGAAGACCTCAGACTTAATCTTTTCTTAGGGAAGAATTGATTCAGGTCTCATTAAACTAGACTTGGCTTAGTCATAACAATTATGACTAACCTAGTGGCATGGGTTAGCTCGGATTATTGACCACCTCAGATCAGAACTGTGTCAACAGATATGGCCAGGTAAGTGAGATCGGTGGAAGGAATATGCCATTAACTCATACAAGAACGCATTCAGGTCGAGTAGCTTCCAATTAAAAACCAGTCGGTCGTCTGTGCCAAACTTACCTTAGACACCAAATTGTTGAGTCAGAACCAATTGGGTTAGCCTACAATCCAGACTCTAACCTCTGAGCCTAATTAGGTCTTGCTTGATCGTGACTCGATCTTGACCCAGACTTAATCCTATTAGGCTGGTCAATTTAAGCATTGTTGATCCCATCTAACCAACTCTTGATTCGGTTTGATCAACCGCTTAGACCTAATTGAGCTACCCAAGCCCGAACCCAGTATTATGAATATGTCTTAGATCTGAAATTCTCAATTTTAGACCTAATTAATATTCCATAAACTTAATTCTTAATTAAGTTGGGTTCATAAATAAAATATGCACAATAAATCCTAGGGTTTCAGGATCTAGGGTTTTGCAGAAAGTAAGTTTTGGGTTTCTGATTAAGGACGAACACGCAGCACCCCTACACATCATAAGAACACCCCATCGAATGGGAAGAGAGGGCCTTTAAATCCTTCTTCATTCTTATGACCGGACGGCCAAGAGGAACGCCTTAATCAGGAACATGTCAATACTACAAAACAATATCAGATCTATATCATATATCTCATATATAAAATTAGATCTAATCATGGCATATTTTGCATACATCTCATGTATCATAATCATGCATGTTTTCAGATCTAAATTATCTCATAATAATCTAAAAAATTAGATTTAAATTGATCTAATCAAAATAAATTCTAATCTAGACAATTATGTAGAACTATTCTACAACTAGTCTAGACATGCATCAATCATATCTCATATGATATTCAAAAATTAAATAATTTTTATTTGCTATTTTTCAGATGTTATTATAACACTTATAATATCAAAAAATAGTAAATAAAAAGATCTAAAATATGATTTAATCAGATTAAATCAAAAATATGCAAGAATATTCTATAGAACTATTCTATTCTAGAACTAGTCATGCATATCTTCTAATCTTAGATCCAAATTATTTAATTTTAATTTTTTCTGATTTCAGATCTGATCACATCTCATGTGATATCTAAAATCAATTATTTTTAATTAAAATAAATTTAAAATCAGATCTAAACAATTTAGAACCATGGCTCTGATACCAGTTGAAGGGAAATCCTGATTTTTCGGATCCAGGTTCGTTCAGATCTGATCAGATCAAGAGATATATTTCAAAAATTTTTCTCTTGATCCCAATCAGATCTTGATATATTTTAGATCTGATTCTTATTATTTTAATAAAATAAAATTAAAAGATAAATTAAATCAAATTTAATTTACCTGATCTGGGTAATCCTATTACCCTGTTGATGATCCTGTTTGCAGCGGAAGGTTCTGGATCTTAGCCACGCAAGCGCCTGGCCTCTACCGATATCCACTCGGGTTGGATCTGGAGATCCTCTTCTTCTCTATCACGCTCCAAAAATCAGATCTGGATCTGATCTGGAGGATCTTCAAAACTCTTTTGAAGATGAGCAGTCATCCTTTGCAGCAGCGCAGCCTTCTTGTTTTTGATCGCCTTTCTTTGATCTGAATCGCACCAACCAAGGTCCAAAACTCCTTTTGGACGTGGAGAGCAAGGGGAGAAGAGACTATGGCATGGAGAAGGAGGGGAGAGGCAGCCTTGGGGCGTGGAGAAACTATGATCTCATCATATCTCTCTATCTCATACAATCTGAGTTGGATACAGGGTCTTATTTATAGACTAGCTGTGATCCAACTCCTCTTCTTCCCAACCAATCACAACCCTTTGTGAAATCAGATCTAAATCTGATTGGTGGGAATAGAGACCCCTGGATTCCTCCTTAGAGGGCGCCTAAGACCAGTCAAAGTTGGTTCTTAGAAGAACTCTAATTGGAATCCAAAAAGGAGATGGAGTCCTTGTCCAACAAGGACTCCTAGGCGCCTCCAACTTGGGCACATGCCTAGGGTGGCATGCGCCCTTCTCCTTGCCAGGTTCTGGCAGGGGGACAGGCCCCCACCAGCTCTCCAATAGGTGCATGACATGTGGTCAAAAGTCAAAGTGTCAATGGTCAACGTTTGACCAGTCAAAGGTAGACTTTTGACCAAAGTCAAAGAACAAGAAATGGCAGGTGACCAAAAATGGCAGGTAATGTCTTACAAATAAGACAACCTTTTCTGACTTGGACAACCTCCAGTCAGACCATATGAAGGCCTCTGATTTGAGCACAAACTCCTTTGGCTCAGACAGGACAACTTATTTATGATAGCAAAAGAAGAACGTTAGGTTCAATCGAGTGCTAGCACGATTTCCTTGAACCTAATTGAATCTCATTCAGATCAATTGAACTAGATCAGTTCAATTGATGATCACCAGATTCAAACCCTTGTTTGTGTGACCCAGTTAGATTCAGTTCTGTATGGTAATGGGATATGTCATGATCTCTATCATCGACATCATCGAAACTCCTTTCGATGGATCAGAACTCTTCTGATTCGAACAGCTAGAATGATCGATCATCTAAATCATTCTAATTGCTCCCAAAATCCACCAGTGACACCTAGCAGTATATGGTGGCAACCCATCAGAGCTGAATGCGAACCTCTTGGTGCAGCTACCTGTGTGATTAAGTTCTTCTATCTTGAGCCCCGATCAGATTAGGGTTAAGGTGAACTCATCAAACCCTAGTCTCTGTCATATGATGTAATCATTCGATTCGAGTCCAATGTGAAAATCTAAATAGAAACTCTTTCTATTATTTCACTCTACCATGGCCATGGGCTTTCTGGACTTGATTCTCATGATCATCATAGGGCTACTCCTCTACCACCGAGGTAGATAGATTCCATCTTGATGCAATCCAGTTTCCTACAATGAACATGCTATAGCCAACATACACCTCAGGGTTCCATATGGCTAGGAGACCGAGTAATGGTGTAGTCAAACTATAACACCCTCAAGGTGAACTGCCGATGCATCTCAGGTCAAAGAACCAGACACACTACTGCAGCATCGAGTCAGTCATTGACGAGAAGGTAGACTCCCTAATGACTACTCGAGGTGGTCACGCTCAGTGCCCTCGTTCTCTAACGAGTACCTGTACTCTCGCTCCGGTGTCTCCACACCGTAGACTCAAGACTCATCTACTAAAGAGAAGCGATTGTACACCAACCTTCTGGATCAATCACCATCCTCGTGATGATCCTATGGTCAGGAGCATTTTATGAGTTAATAATGATTATTCATGTCTTAAATTTTCAACTCTTGAAAATATGAATTATCATTACCATTAACACAAAGGATGTATCACAGACACTAAATACACATATGTGATAGAAAATAACCCATTTATTGATTTTAGTCAAAATTATAATTTTGCCCCTAGAAGTGTATTACAAGTGTCAGCCAATTCTGGCTTCTAGGGCACATATATCTAACAGCAACCTCATCCTCCTCCACTCTAGCTCGATCCGACATCAATCAGATTCTGCACTAATAATAAAGTTATGGGGATAACGGAGTCATAGCCTTCCATTAAGGTGTTTAATAATGGGTCTATTAACTCAATAATCATTGGAGGCTCAAAGGCCTGGTGCTTGTTGACTAATGAAATTATCGTCTATGATGACTTGGATGTGTCTCTCTAATGATGGTTGAGTTGGCTAACCAAAGTTGGGCCTGATCATTTATTAGTTGGATGCGCTAAGTATGGTCATGTTAATGGTTGGACCTAACTAGACCCTTTTCTGAGAAGGCCAAGGCCAACTGATCAGGGCCTGGGGCAAAATTAAAATTACTAAAAATTATTTGGAGAAATAATTGGTTATGAACCTACCCTTAGATGTACATAGGTGGGCCAACTAAAGTTGGGCTCGTGTGCAGTTTATGTGGATTCTAGTACCTACTAGGAAATTAAAGTAATTCCTCAAATTGGAGGTAGAGGCTACCAGTTCGAATAAAATAGTGGAAGAACCTTTAGACTAAAGTCCAAATCTTTAGGCATAAAATAATTCATATACAATAGATCATTGTTCTCTATTAAGGCTAAATCCTAATTGCTCTTATCACTGTTAGACAGTGAAGATATATGAACCCAACTTCGATAATTAATATCGAAAGTTGAATATTGGTTTAGTAGTATGAATGGGTTCGTATTGGGGTTTCTGAGTCCAGTCAAAATAATTACTCCAAGATTAATCCAAATCAGGCATAGTACTTCTAATGTTTGAAATAGGGTTATAGAAAGAAGATTTGTCTTGCTTCCCATGACCACAATAGGCAGAACAAGAGAAAGGAGTAAAAGTTGCTCATTAAAGACATTATATGATAAGACCTTAAAACATTTCTATATGTAATTCTACTACCTAGGTATTAGATACCAGTGGTCTTATGCAATTCATTGCAAGGACTTAAGGTAAGTGAATGTACACACCCTAGTTAGATTATGTCACGGATGTCTATGTTTGGTATTACAGGTTTAGTCATATTGACAAGAATAGGATAAATGGGTTAGCTTGAGAGAAAAATCTCGATATCAATGATTGTGAATCATTGATAGCCTGTGAATCTTGTCTTCTTGGAAAGATGACAAAGTCACATTTTATTGAAAAAGGTGAAGGAGCTGATAAAGTTCTAAGTCTCATACATAGTGATGTATGTGGACCTTGAATTTAAGTGCCAAAGGAAAACATTAATATTTCATTACAGATGACCTATCTAGACATGGGTACGTTTGGGATGAATCATTTGAAATATACAAATGATTCAATAATGAAAAAAAAAATAAACTGGATAAGGTATTAAAACTCTTCGATCAGATCGAAGAGGTAAATACTTATCCAGTGAGTTTGTGACATATCTAGGAGAGAATAAGATTCTCTCTCAGTGGATTCCTTTTTGGAACATAATGTATCTAAAAGGAGAAATTAAACTTTGTTAGACATGGTTCAATCCATAACAGGGTATACTTGTCTGCCTGTTGCAGGGTTATGCTCTTGTGACTATTTTTTTACTCTGAAAATTTATACCGAGTTAATTTATTGCATTGACTCCATATGGGATATGGATCGGGCATAGACCTAGACTCTCTCATTTTCGGATTTGGAGTTGATTAGCCTATGTCGTATATTTGCACATAGATAAACTTGAATCCTGGTCCAATAAATGTTTAAGGGTTATTAATTCTACTATGCTAAAGAACATAAGATATTCATCAGTAGGGCATTCCTTTTGGAAAGGAGTTTCCTAAAGAAGGAAATGATGCCTATCAAGTTGAACTTGTAAAAGTTTGACTAGCATAAAAGAATCGATGTTATCTAATAAACCTACAGAATCAAATTTGATCAGATCAAATTTAGAGCCTATTAAAGTATCACCTTTAAGGACATCCAGTAGAGTACTGCGTTAGTCGGATAGAGACTTCAATGTCTAGATCCAGGATGGCGATGATGTTGAGCTCGATGAGAACAACAAGGATCCGATCACTTATAAGGATATAGTGCAGTGGCTTGATTCTGAGAAGTGGCTTGGAGCCATATGATCCAAATTGAAGTCTATGAAAATTAATAGTGTATGGACACTAGTTGATCACCTGAAGGGATAAAATCCATTGGGTGTGAATGAATTTTTAATAGGATCAGAGTAGCACAAACGAAAAGGTAAGGACCTACAAAGCTTGTCTGAGTATCATCTTAGAGTTTGAACATACGTTCTGAACGTATATCTTAGTTATGAATAAAGACAAACCCTGCACTTATTATTGGGCAAAATATTTTGTAGTGTTATTATTTATGATATTTAAGGATAAAATTCTCTTAATCTAGAATAGCATTCCAATATTACAAGGAATAAAGATTTAGCTGTCATCTTATTTATCCATGTACGAGATTAGACATGGTATACTCACTAGAGGTAGTGAGCAGATACCAGTCTGATCCAAGTAAGAGCCACTGGAGGATTGTATAGATAATTCTTAAGTATTTGAAAAATACTAAGGTCCAGTGACTCAAATATGAAAGTACTAACTTAAAATATATGGATGCTTTGATTTCAGTCAGAACAAGATGAGAACAAGAGAATGTCGACTCATACCCTAATTATAGGAGCAATCTGCTAGAAAGATTCTAAGCAGGATACTTTAGCCTATTTAGTTAGAGATGTAGAGTACATCATGGTATATGATGCTGCCATATAAGTTGTGTAGTTACTGAGGTTTATTAGCAGATTGGGAGTGGCACCCTCCATCCATGGTCCAGTCCTATCATAGCACTGGAGCTATAGCTTAGGCTAAAGAACCGAAGGACCAGCATATTCTGCATCATTTTCATCTTAGATATTTGATTTGGGTGACGTCGATCTTTAGAAGATCGATTAAAAGGAGAACTTGATTGACCGATTTGCTAAGGCCTCGAAACTAAGAAGTTCTATGAACTCAAGTGAAAGATAGGATTTTTGATATCATTTTGATTGGCTTTAATCCAAGTGGGAGTTATTGAAAAATGTGTCCTAAAATCAATCATCTAAGTAGTAGCTGATTGAAATTAGTATATGAATTATCTAATAATAATAATAATTTGACTATTTTATCATAAAAGTTCTATCTTTCTTAAATAAACTCCTAAATTATGATGAAGTTCTTAGAACCACAATCAATCGATAAAGAAGGATTTATCAGATAGTTGTTAAATTGTTCACGATCAAATGATAAGTTATTAACAAGGATGATAACTTATTGAGTGTAGGCCGCTGTATGCCATATGCATTGATTGTCCTCATAATCAAGTGGTGTGGAGATACTGGTATGACATCTAGGTGAGATGTAGGAGTATATCTGCACTGAACGTGACCAATGTAGCTCTCTACTATCAAGAATAGATAGCTAAGGTAAATGGGTATAAGTGTCCCTCCGACCTAAGATCCCCATGGTGACTTACGAGCAACTCACTGTACTTTGGTGCTGGACTGCCTGTATTTCTAATATAGATGATGAAAGATTTTTAGGTACAGTCACGTACTTGTAGAGTTGGTGTGTGAGTCAAGATGGGATTAACCACTCCTGATTAACTTCAGGAAGAGAATGTCTCGCTGTGTTTCAATTTAGTAAAACCTAGGCCTGGGTAATCATCGTGAGATGTCATAAAATTTGTAAAATTTTGAGACACAATAGAGATGACTTGTATGAGTGTTTGACAGCATACTCAAAGTCGTCTAGAGTATTATTGGTCATAGGGATGAATTATACGATAACCATGGGTCAGGGTTCTAAGAATGTTGCTTTGCATACATTCGACCTATCTGGACATCGGGAACCATTGCTAAATGGTAACTTTGATTGGTATAGAAATTGATTTCTATGCTATCGACTTAGGTTTGAACCTATGGGATCACACACATTAGAGTTTATAATCTGATCGGATGGTTAATCAATGATTGAGAATCGTTTTGAGGTCAAATATTCAATGCAATTGATGTTTGACCTAATGCAAGTGTTGCTGGAGGATCGATTAGCAATTAGATTGATAATTGGCTCAATTTGATTGAGCAATGGGGCTGAGATAAAGTTTAATTGGATTAGATTAATTAAAATTAGTTTGAATTTAATTAGATTAAGTCTAATTTATTTATTGAATAAGCCAATTACAAGGAAAGAATAATTCCTTGTTTGACTAGGACTTGGGTGCACCTGATTGATTTAGGATTTAAATTAGATTTAAATCTTAATTTAATCTAATTTAATTAAGCTCCTAGTTAGACTAGGATCATCCTTAATTGAGTTTATTTAATTTAATTTAAATAAAATTTAAATTATATTTAAAATAATTTTGATCGAGTCAAATAAGAAGAGTCCCAATTGGACTGGGACTCTCTCTCTTTCACTTGCGCCTAAGAAAGCCCATGCCATATTTTAATTCCAAATTTTTTTCTATGATTTCTATACCTAAGAAATGATTTTTCATACCCTACTATCTTAGGAATTAGATTTAAATTTAATTTGGTCAAAATTAGAAAGAAGTTGGAAATCGTTTCCTACTTGGAAGAGTCCTCTTCGACCTAAACTCTTCCCTCCTCTTGTGCGCCCACTTTCCCCATGCATCCAATATTATTTCTATCCTTTCTCCCTTTCTTTAGGGCATTGGTTTTCTATTTCACACACCAAAAATCAAGGGAGGGGCGTCCAAGAGTTGGACGCCCCATAGAAGTCCTCCTTTGACTAGGTTTTGACCTAGTTTTGCAATATAAAGGGGATGCCTCTTTCTTTCACCATAGAGGACGTAAAAAAATCCTAAAAAAATTATGAAAAATCAGAGGAAAAGGATGAGAAGGCATGGAGGATTTGTGGCACCAAGATTCATGGAGAAGAGCCCTTAATTAAGACATCAAAGGTTGACATCTTGAAGAGACAAGGTAAGAGAAGATTGTCTTCTCTTATATTTTTCTTTTATATTTCTCTCTTCCTATTTTATTTATGATTTTTATATGATCAAAATTTGAGATAGAGAGAGAAAGGGCTGAATGAAAGATGGTGCCAAGATCCTTAGAGAAAGGATCTTCATCTAGATATCAATCGTTGATGTCATGAAGGCACAAAGATAAGAGAAGATTATCTTCTCTTTTTCTCTTTTGAATATCTTTTTATTCATTATTTTATGTAATTTTTGTATGATAAAGATCTGAGAGAGAGAGGAAGAGAGTGTGGAATCTATGCTCGAAGGTGTTGGGGCATGCTAATCATTTTTGGACATGATCTGATCATGTCCTGATGTGAGAAGAAGAAGAGAAGAAGGTCTTCTCTTAGGGTTTCCTTGAGAGCCCTTCTTCTTAATTTTATTTATGAGATTTTTATGAAAAAAATTTGAGAGTGTGATATTTGAAAAATTAGAAAAAAATCCAGAGGAGAAGGTCTCCTCTGAACCTAGCATAATAGATGTTTTCAGGACATTAATCGTTGATGTCCTGAAGGAGAAGATTTATCTTCTCCTAGGGTTTTTTCATATGTATTTATTTCTGATTTATGGAAGATCCAAGGATTGGATTTTTTTCTTAGTCCTCCTTGTGTTCTTCATCCCTTGCAGTATCTAAGATATCCGAAGAATATATATTTGTTTAACCATCAGGAGGGATTCATACGAAGCTAGTACTTCGAGCGGATCTTCGTTCGACGAACCTCCGATCTATATTACAGGTTCGTGTGGATTATCTGTAGAGGTCAAACGCATGTGCGGCTCCAAAGGCAACAATGGATTCAATCGTGGAGTTCTCAACCTGCACAAAAGTAAGAGATCTGATCTCTTGGTGACCTAGATGTGGTCTAGGGTTAGATCTAGAATTATTCTAGATCTAGGTATTGATATGATCAATACCACTTATGATTAATTTAATTTTAGATTTATATTTGCATCATAACATATTATAGATCCTTAATGTAGGGTTTTGTAACTTGATTACATACATGTTGTAGATTAAATATTTAATCTATGTCTTCCACTGCTTTATATTTTGAAAAAGTTTTGAAATCTATGCATGAAACCCTGCATGTTTCCTATTAGATCTGAGCCATTCAAGAGATGACCATCCTGAAATCAATAAAAAAGGTTCAGTGCCTCATGAAAAAGATAGCAGCTCTGAATCAGCTTGTTTCAAAGTCGGTTGAATTATGCATGCCTTTCTTTCAAGTCCTCAAACAACCAAAAAATCTCTGCTAGACTCCTGAATGTCAGCGAGCATTTGAAGAACTGAAGAGCTACCTCGGCTCACCACCCTTATTGGCCAAGCCCAAACCTAGAAAGAATTGTTTTGTACCTGGTGGTCTCCCCAGCGACCCTTGCAGTAGTCTTAATCAAGGAAGAAGTGAAAGTGCAGCGGTCGGTCTACTATATAAGCTAAGTCCTAAGAGATGCTGAGATCAGATATACCAAGTTAGAAAAACTAACTTATGCTCTGTTAATTGCAGTCCAAAGGCTCCAACCCTATTTTTAGGGGCACACTATAATGCTTCTCATTGATCAACCAATGAAGCAGTTCTTCATCGAATAGATGTCTCTGAAAGAATAGCGAAGTGGGCAATTGAGCTTACAGAGTTTGGCATCAACTTTCAACCTCGACCATCAATCAAAGCTCAAATATTGGTAGATTTTATAGTAGAATGCACTATTCCAGATGAAGCCGATCTCGAGCAAAATGAAGCCAGTGTACCACATATGCAGTCAGATTTTCCTGAAGAAAGAGCAAACCTCCCTAAAGGCTTCCAGGCCCTATACATGGATGGTTCATCCAATGCTTTTAGTGCAGGTGCAGGTCTAATCTTGGTTAACATAGGAGGAATCATTGCTAAATACGTACTATGTTTTGAGTTTCCTACGATAAATAATGGGGCCGAATATGAAGCATTGATCATGGGGTTGAAGATAGCAAAGGAACTAGAAGCAAATCGGCTCCAAGCTTATAGTGACTCCTAGTTGGTGGTGGGATAAATGAGTGGCAATTATGAAGTTCGGGAGGAAAGCATGATGAAGTATCTGAAAAAGGTGAGAAGTTTGACCTCGGCCTTCAATAGTTTTAGCATTCAATAGATCCCAAGAGCAAAAAATGGTAGGACCGACCTTCTCTCCAAGTTAGCCACACTAGCCCCAAATGAATTGCCAAGGGAAGTTTTCTTTGAAGTTCTGAAATGTCCAAGTTCAGAGGAACCCCAGACTGTAATGCAAGTTGACCATGAGCCCAACTGGATTGACCCACTTGTCGCTTATCTCAAAGACGATGTTCTTCCTCGAGATTTATAGAAAGCTTAGAAAATAAGAAATCAAGCCATCCGATATATTCTGTATGAGAATAAGTTGTATAAAAGGTTGTACTTTTTGCCATTATTGAAATGCCTCCAATCTTTTGAAGCCGACTACGCTCTATGGGAAGTCCATGAAGAAATATGTGGAAGTCATTTTGGAATCAGATCTTTATCTCACAAGCTACTTCAGCAGGGCTACTATTGGCCAACCATGCATCAAGACTCTATGGAGTATGTCAAAAAATGCAATTGAAGTCAAAGAAGTGCAAGTATCCAAAGATAACTGGCCCCTGAGCTAACACCCTTGAGCGCCTCATTGCCATTTGCATAGTGGGGGATTGATATACTCGGGCCTTTTCCTATAGCATCTGGATAGTGAAAGTTTCGCTTAGTGGTAATTGATTATTTTATCAAATGGGTCGAAGCTGAACCTCTGGCCAAAATCACTAAAGTTAAAGTACAGGACTTCGTTTGGAAGTTGATAGTCTATAGATTTGGCCTACCTTAGACTCTTATAATGGATAATGAGAACCAATTTGCGGGGATGAGATTTGCTGAGTTCTGCGAAGATCTAAACATCTTCCATAATTTTACATCAGTGGCTCATCCATAGGCAAATGGAGAGGCCGAGGTGACCAATAGGACTTTGTTGCAAGGCATAAAGGCAAGGCTTGAAAGAGCGAAGAGAACTTGGATATACAAACTTTATCATGGACTCTCGGCATATCGAACTATCCAGAGGTTGCCGACTGGAGAGACACCATTTGCTCTTGCTTTTGGAATAGAAGTAGTCATTCTAATAGAGCTCAAACTTTCATCAGCATGAGTCATGGCATTCAATAAACAAAGAAACTCAAAGGATCTTAGAGCCAATCTCGACTTGTTGGAAGAAAAATGAGAAGAGGCCCAAGTTCGGATGGCAGCCTACAAGTAAAAAGTAGCTTGCTACTATAATTCCAGAGTTAGAAGCAGAGTATTCAAAGTGAGGAACTTAGTACTTTGGCGAGTGATTGTCTCATAATCTCAGAATCAAGGAAAGCTCACCCCGAATTAGGAAGGCCCTTACGAGATCAAGGAGGTCATCCAGCCTGGAACTTATCACTTGAAGAAACTTGGAGGAGCTGAACTTGCATGACCATGAAACTCAAAAAACTTATGAATGTACCATCAATAACTTCATTTTAATAAAATTTTCTTATCTTAATATCTTTACCATTAGTATAAGGCTATGATGATAGGGAATCACCTCCCGAACTTAGTCAGTAAACAAAACTAACCACATTAGGAACAGGAGGAGAACCACATTCTAACAAAGGTAAAGGCTAATTATGGTAGGAATAGGAGGAGAACCTCATTCCGACATGAATGAAGACCTCCAGTTGTTTAAGATAGAAGGAGGAGAGAGATCCTTTCAGCAATCCTTTTGTGTCCCAATGAGTTTGTTAGAAATAAGAGGAGGATCTTGTCCTAACAAAGGTAAAAGCCAATCGTGTCAGGAACAAGAGGAGAACCTCATCCTAACACGGATGAAGACCTTCGTTTGTTTAAGATAGGAGGAGGGAAGAGGTTCTTTCAGCGATCCTTTTATGCTCCAATGACTTTATTAGGGACAAGAAGAGGACCGCGCCCTAACAAAGGTAAAAGCCAATCATGTCAGGAATAGAAGGAGAACCTCATCCTGATATAGATGAAGACATCCGATTGTTTAAGATAGGAGGAGGGGAGAGGATAGGAGGATCTTATCCTAATAAAGATAAAAGCCAACCGTGTCATGAATAGGAGGAGAACCTCATCCTAACATGGATGAAGACCTCAGGTTGTTTAAAATAGGAGGAGGAGAGAGGCCCTTTCAACGTTCCTTTTACGCCCTAATGACTTTGTTAGGGACAGAAAGAGGACCTCATCCTAACAAAGGTAAAAGCCAATCGTGTCAGGAGCAAGAGAAGAACCTCGTCCTGATATGGATGAAAACCTTTGGTTGTTTAAGATAGGAGGAGAGGACAGACCCTTTTAGCAGTCCTTTTATGCTTTAATGATTTTATTTCTGACAGAAGGAGGACCTCGTCCTAACAAAGATAAAAGCCAACCGTGTCAGGAACAAGAGGAGAACCTCATCCTGATATGGATGAAGACCTTTGATTATTTAAGATAGGAGGAGAGAGGTCCTTTCAGTGGTTCTTTTGTATCGTAATGACTTTATTAGGAGTAGGAGGACCTCATCCTAACAAAAGTAAAAGCCAATCGTGTTAGGAATAGGAGGAGAAGCTCATCTTGACATGGATGAAGACCTCCAATTATTTAAAATAGGAGGAGAGAGGTCCTTTCAGTGATCCTTTTGTGCTCCAATAATCTTGTTAGGAATAGGAGGAGGACCTCACCCTAACAAAGGTAAAAGCCAATCTTATTAACAATAGGAGAAGAATCTTATCTTAACATGGATGAAGACCTCTATTTATTTAAGATAGGAGGAGAAAAGAGGTCCTTTCGGCGGCCCTTTTGTATCCTAATAATATTGTTAGGGACAGGAGGAGGATCTCATCCTAATAAAGGTAAAAGCCAACCATATCAGAAATAGGAGAAGAACCTCATCCTGACATAAATTTAGACCTCCGATTGTTCAAGATAGAAGGAGAAGAGAGTTCCTTTCAGCAGTCCTTTTGTACCCCAATGACTTTGTTAGGGATAGGAGGAGGATCTCATGCTAACAAAGCTAAAAGCCAACCATATCAAGAATAGGAGGACAACCTTGTCTTGACACGGATGAAGACCTTCGATTGTTCAAGATAGAAGAATGGGAGAGGCCCTTTCTATGGCTCTTTTATGCTCCAATATTTTTATTAAGGATAAAAGGAGGACCTCATCCTAACAAAGCTAAAAGCCAACCATGTCAGGAATAAGAGAAGAACCTCATCCTGATATGGGTCGAAGGAGAGAGATCCTTTCAGCGGTCCCTTTATGCTCCAATGACTTTATTAGGGATAGAAGTGTTAGATGTGCACCTTAGAAGCTAGATTGGCCGACACTTGTTAAATACTTTCTAGGAGCATTTTCATAATTTTGACTTAAAATAAATTAAAAAATTATTTTTTCTATCATATTGTGTATAAGATGTCTGTGATATATCCATTGAGTTAATAGATATGATAACACATATTCTCAAGAGTTGAGAATTTAAGATATGAGTTATCATAATTAATTCATAAACTGCTCTTAATCATAGGATCATCACGAGGATGGTAATTGATCCAGAAGATGAAGAAAAAATCCTATTTTTCAGATCAGGTTCGTTCAGATCTGATTTGACCAAGAGAAATATTTCAAAAATTTTTTTCTCTTAGATCTAAATCAAATCTAATACTTTTCAGATCTAATTAGATGGATCTAATAAATAAAATAAAAATAAATTAAATTACATTTAATTTGTACCTTATTGTTGGGTAATCCTATTATCCTATGATGATCTTGCTAATTGCCTGAGGTTCTGGATGCAGTCATATAATCGCTTGGCCTCTATCGATATCCACTCAGGCAGGATCTAGAGATATCCTTCTTCTCAATCTATCCCCCAAAGATTAGATCTAGATCTGATCTTGAAGGTCTTTAAAATAATTTTTAAAGATCTGGTGTCGTCTCTTGCTGCAGTGCTACCTTCTTCCTTTCTTGTCGCCTTTTTCTTGCTTGGATTGCACCAAACTGAAGCCGAAGACCTCTTGGGCATGGAAAGGAGAGAGAAGATTAGAGGTAGGCATGGAGAAGAGGAGAGAGGGGCTATGTGGCATGGGAAAGAAAAGAACTCTTAAAACTTAGGCGTAGACAAGATTTATATAGACCTTGCTGCTCCATGCAGTGCCACATCATCCTGGCCAATCACGTCTCTTTGTGTAATCAGATCTAAATCTGATTGATGGGATGACATCACCTAATCAAATCAGATGATAGCCCCTCTTAAACATCATTGGGTGGTGCCAAGATTGATCAAAGTAGAGTCTTAGGCGCCACCTAAGTTTATTCCATGAAGCAACCTAGAGTCCCATTTATATGGGACTCCAGGCATCATCATCCTTGGGTGCACGCCTTCCTAGGTGTGTGCCCCCTCCCTTTCCTCCTTTTAGTAGGTGGACAAAGGTCAAATCTCTCTCCCATGGGTGGATGACACATGGGTGGATGTCTAAGTGTCAAAGATCAACTTTTGACCAAAGTGAAAAGACAAGAATTAGCAGGTGATGAAAAATGGCAGGTGTTATCTCAAATTTATCTCATAAATTAAGACAACCTTTTTCTGACCTGGATAAGTTTTAGTCAAACCAAGTAAAGGTACCTAAGTGAGTCCAAATATATTTGGCTTAGTTGAGATAACTTTTAATGATTGTTGAAAGAGAACATTAGGCTTAATCATGTGTTAGTACGATTTCCTTGAACCTAATTGAATCTTATTCAAATCAATTAAACTGGGTTAGTCCAATGGATGATATCCAGATCCAAACTCTTATTTGTATAATCCAGTTAGGTTTAGTTTTGTATGATAATGGGATATGTCATGATCTCTATCATCGACATCATCGAAACACCTTCCGATGGATCAGAACTTTTTTGATTCAGACAACTAGTATGATCGATCATCCAAATCATTCTAATTACTCCCAAAATCCACTAGTGGCACCTAGCAATATCTGATGGCAATCCATCAAAATTGAGAACAAATCTCTCAGTGTAGTTACCTGTGTGATTAAGTTTCTCTATCTTGAGCCCCGATCTGATTAGGGTTAAGGTGAACTCGTCAAACCCTAATATCCATCATATGATTAATCATTCGATTTAAGTCCAATATGAAAATTTTAATAGAAACTCTTTCTATTATTTCACTCTACCATGGCCATGGGCTTATGGACTTGATTCTCATGATCATCATAGGGCTACTCCTCATCCACCGAGGTAGATAGATTCCCTATTGGTGCGATCCAATTCCTATAATGAACATGCTATAGCCAACACACACCTCAGGATTCTGAATGGCTAGGAGATCGAGTTATGATATAGTCAAACTATAACACCCTTAAGGTGAACTGTTGATGCACCTTAGATAAAAAAATCAGACACACAACTATAGCTTCGAGTCAGTCATCGATGAGAAGGTAGACTTCCTAATGACTGCTCGAGGTGGTCACGTTCAGTACCCTCATTCTTTAATAAGTACCTATACTCTCACTCTAGTATCTCTACACCATAGACTCAAGACTCATCTACTATAAAGAAGCGATTGTATACCAACTTTTTGGATCAACCACCATCCTCATGATGATCCTATGGTTGGGGGCATTTTATGAGTTAATAACGAAAATTCATGTCTTAAATTTTTAATTCTTGAAAATATGAACTATCATTACCATTAACTCAAGGAATGTATCACAGACACTAAATACACATTATGATAGAAAATAATCTATTTTATTATTTATAGTTAAAATTATAATTTTACCCTTAGAAGTATATAATAAGTGTTAGCCAATTTTGACTTCTAGGACATACATATCTAACAAACTTCCACTTGATCTAAAGCCAATCGGCTACAATTCTAAGTCCCATTTTCTCAAGATGGGCTTCAATCTTCTATTGGCTCCATGGCTTTGTGAGTGGATCCACCACATTATCTGCGGAGTTGACTCTCTTGACCTCGATGTAACCTTTCTCGAGGTAATCACAGATGAGGTGGTATCGCCGCTCGATGTGCTTGAATTTTTGATGAGACCTCGGTCCCTTAGCAAGGGTTATGGCACCATTGTTATCATAGTATAGAAGAATGGCATCTAATGACATTACTTTGATCTCTGCGGCAAACTTCTTATACCAGAATGTCTCCTTCGTAGCTTTTGATGCAGTGATATATTATGCTTCCATGGTGGAATCTACGATCACTGTCTGCTTGAAACTCTTTCAACTGACAGCACCATTATTATACATAAACAGACTCTCGGATGTTGACTTTCGATTATCTACATCAGATATAAAATCCGAGTCTGTATACCCTTGGACTTGGAGTTCTCCATTACCAAAAACCAACAACATATCCTTAATTCTTCTTAAGTACTTAAGGATACATTTCACAGAAGTCCAGTGTTCTTCGTCTGGATTCAACTGATATCTGCTCGTGACAGTCACAGCATGAGCTATATCAGGTCATGTACATAACATTGTTAGATATGTGTGCCCTAGAAGCCAGAATTGGTTGACATTTGTAATACACTTCTAAGGGCAAAATTATAATTTTGACTATAAATAATAAAATGGATTATTTTTTATCACATATGTGTATTTAGTGTCTGTGATACATCCTTTGAGTTAATGGTAATGATAATTCTTATTTTCAAGAGTTGAAAATTTAAGACAAGAATTTTCATTATAAACTCATAAAATGCTCCTGACCGTAGGATCATCATGAGGATGGTGATTGATCCGGAAGGTTAGTGTACAATCGCTTCTTTATAGTAGATGAGTCTTGAGTCTATGGTGTAGAGACACCAGAGCGAAAGTACAGGTACTCGTTAGAGAATGAGGGCACTGAGCGTGACCACCTCGAGTAGTCATAAGGAAGTCTACCTTCTCATCGATGACTGACTCGAAGCTGCAGTGGTGTGTCTGGTTCTTTGACCTGAGGTGCATCGGTAGTTCACCTTGAGGGTGTTATAGTTTGACTACACCATGACTCGGTCTCCTAGCCATTCGAAATCCTGAGGTGTATGTTGGCTATAGCATGTTCATTGTAGGAATTGGATTGCACCAAGATGGAATCTATCTACCTCGGTGGATGAGGAGCAGCCCTATGATGATCATGAGAATCAAGTCCATAAGCCCATGGCCATGGCAGAGAGTGAAATAATAGAAAGAGTTTCTATTAAGGTTTTCACATCGGACTTGAATCGAATGATTAAATCATATGATAGAAATTAGGGTTTGATGAGTTCACCTTAACCCTAATCTGATCGGGGCTCAAGATAGAAGAACTTAATCACACAAGTAGCTGCACCGAGAGGTTCATTTTCAGTTTTGATGGGTTGCCACCATATACTGCTAGGTGTCACTGGTGGATTTTGGGAGCAATTAGAATGATTTAGATGATCGATCATTCTAAGTTGTCTGAATCAGAAGAGTTCTGATCCATCGAAAGGAGTTTCGATGATGTTGATGATGGAGATCACTACATATCCCATTACCATACAGAACTGAACCTAACTGGATCACACAAATAAGGGTTTGGATCTGGATATCATCAATTGGACTAACCCAGTTCAATTGATTTGAATTAGATTCAATTAGGTTCAAGGAAATCGTGCTAGCACACGATTGAACCTAACATTCTCCTTTTTCTATCATTAAAAGTTATCTCGACTGAGCCAAATGAGTTTGTGCTCACTCAGGTACCTTTACCTGATCTGACTGGAGCTTGTCCAGGTCAGAAAAAGGATTGTCTTAATTTATGAGATAAATTTGAGACAACACCTACCATTTTTCATCACCTGCTAATTCTTGTCCTTTGACTTTGGTCAAACGTTGACCTTTGACCCTTGGACATCTGCCCATGTGTCATGCACTTATTGGAGAGCAGATAGGGGCTTGTCCCCTCCCTAGAAATTGGAAAGAAAGGGGGTGCACATGCCTAGGATGGCGTGCGCCCATGGATAGGGATGCCTGGAGTCCCATACGGATGGGACTCCAGGTTGCTTCTTGGATTCAAACTAGGTGACCCTCACCTATAGACTTTGACCAGTCTTAGGCGCCACCTTAGGATGAATCTATGGGTCTCTCATCTAATTGGATCAGGTGATGTCATCCTACTAATCAGATTTAGATCTGATTAAATGAAGCAACATGATTGGCCGGGGTGATGTGGCACTGCATGGTGCAGCAGGATCTATATAAAGACCTATCTGCGCCCACTTTTTATAGACTTCATCTCTTAGCCACGCCCCAAGCCTATGCCCCTCTCCCTCCTCCATTCCATCCTTCTGGTCCTCTCTCTCCTCTCCATGCCTAAGGAAAGTTGGGTTCTTCTATATTAATGCGAATTCAAGTCAAGAAAAGGCTTGACGAGAAAAGGAAGAAAGCAGCACTGCTGCAGAGATGATAGCAGATCTTCGAAAGGAGTTTCGAAGATCCTCCAAATCAGATTCAGATCTAATTTTTGAAAAAAAAAAGAGAAGAAGAAGATCTCCAAATTTAGTTTCAGTGGATATCGGTAGAGATCAGGCGCTTGCATGGCTAGATCCAGAACCTCAGGGCTTCAACACGATCATCAACGGGTAATCAAATTACCCAGAATCAAGATAAAATTAATTTAGATTTAATTTAATTTAATTTTTTTGATTATAAAATTATAAAATTAGATCTAAAAAATATCAAATTTGATTAGGATCTAAGAAAATTTTTTTGAAATATGCCTCTCGATCCAATCAGATCTGAACGAACTTGACCCCAAAAAATCAAGATTTTTCTTCAACTGGTATCAGAGCCAGGTTCTTATAAAATTTATTTAGATCTAATTTAATCTAACAAATTTATGATTTTAGATATCACATGAGATATGATTAGATCTAAAATTAAAAAAATTAGAAAATTAAAATTAATTAATCTAGATCTAATATGTATGAGATACATAACTAGACTAGGAATAGAATTATTCTATGTGTAGTCTAGTATAATCATAATTTTTATTTGATTAAATATAATTTTTAGATTTATTTGTTTACTATTTTTTGATCTTATAAATATTATAATCAGATATGAAATAAAAGTAAATTAAATTTAATTTGTTCATATGAGATATGATAGTTGCATGTTTAGACTAGTTGTAGAATAGTTCTACAATAGGATCTAGATTAAATTTTATTTGATAAGATCAAATTTAAATTTAATTTTTTAGATGATTATGAGATAATTTAGATCTGAAAAACATGCATGCATGATATATGAGATGTATGTAAAACATATTTTAATTAGGTCAATTTTCTTATATGAGATATATGCTTATATCTAATTAGTTTTTTTTTTTGTAGATTAGTTGTATTTCTGATTAAGGCGTTCCCCTTGGTCGTCCGATCATAAGAATAAAATAGGGCTTAAAGACCCTCTCCTCCCATTCGATGGGGTGTTCTTATGATGTGTAGGGGTGCTGTGCGTTCGTCCTTAGTCAGAAATTGAAAACTTACTTTCTGCAAAATCCTAGATCCTGAAACCCTAGGATCTTATTTGCATGTTTTGTTTTTGAACCCTAAACTTAATTAAGAATTAAGATTATGAAATATGTTAGATCTAAAATTGAGAATTTTCAGATCTAAGACATGTTCATATAATTGGGTTCGGGCTTGGGTAGCTCAATTAGGTCTAGCGGTTTATCAAATCGAATTAAGAGTTGGTTAGATGGGATCAATAATGCTTAAATTGATCAGCCTAATAGAATTAAGTCTGAGTCAAGATCGAGTCACGTGAGTGATCGATCAAGCTAAGACCTAATTAGGCTCAATGGTTAGAGTCTGGATTGTAGGCTAATCCAATTGGTTCTAGCTCAATAATTTGGTGTCTAAGGTAAGTTTGGCAGATATGACCGACTGATTTTTAATTAGAAGCTACTCGACTCGAATGCGTTCTTATCGAGTTAATGGCATATCCCTTCCACCGGTCTCACTTACTTGGCCATGTTTGTTGACTTAGTTCTGATCTAAGGTGGTCAATAATCCGAGCTAACCCATGCCACTAGGTTAGTCATAATGGTTATGACTATGTCAAGTCTAGTTTAATGAGATCTAAATCAAATCTTCCTAAGAAAAGATTAAGTCTAAGGTCTTCCACTATTGTAGATGTGCGGACCCTTTTCGGGATTGATTATTCTCGGCTAGTTATAGTGGCTCAGTTGCATCGAAAAGATGCAATCATATCTATTAGGCATTGGTGCTATAGACTGGAGGATGGATTGGGCTCAATATTTTAGATACGGTGAGAGACTCAATGAGGAATCCAATCTATGCAAATGGTGGGTCTAACTTAACTAAGAAGTGAATCAATATTTTGGACATGGTGAGATTCATAAATTAGAGACCAAGATTGGGTGCATTATGATTAGAGAATCATTGAACAAGAGTTGTTCACTCATTGGCTAACCCATCACCAATAATTGTTAGGTGAGGTGATGAGTCAGTCGGTGGGACTGCACCACCCATTAAAAATTAGTAATCATAGAGATTTTTGCATCTCTACAGAGGGAGTATAGGGATCCGAGAAAATAGTGGAAGCTAATTTATTTAAAAATAAAATCTCTAAATAAATTGGTTATGTCTTAATTACAGTATCTAACTAGAAACTTTGACTCTCTACAAAGAAAAATATCTGCACTCCAATCCACTAGCAGAATCCTGGA
>QRFJ01000998.1:0-11448 GCA_006176705.1 Cocos nucifera
GTCCATACATGCATCTATCATATCTCATATTGGATATTTAAAATTAAAAATTTTATTTGCTGTTTATCAGATGTTATTATAAAAACTATATAATATCAGAAAATAAAATAAGAAGATCTAAAATATATTTAATCAGATTAAATCAAAGACATGCAATACTATTCAGAACTATTCATTCTAGAACTAGTCATGCATATCTTCATGTTCTAGATCCAAAATTCAATTTAATTTTAATTTTTCTAATTATTAATCTGATCACGATCTCATGTGACATTCTGAAATCACTTTATTTTGATAATTAAAATTAAAATTAAAATCAGATCGAAAATAATCTAGACCATGGCTCTGATACAGTTGAAGGAAAATCCTGATGTTCCCGTCCAGGTTCGTCCCAGATCTTGATAGATCAAGAATAATATTTCAAAAAAATTTTCTCTTGATCTCAATTTCGAGATTGATGATCCCGATTATCAGATCTACATCTCTATTATTTTAATAAATAAAATAAAATGAAGAAAAATTAAATCAAATTAATTTACCTGATTTGGGTAACCTATATACTCGCTATAGCTGATCCTGACTTGCAGCGAAGGTTTCTAGATCTTAGCCACGCAAGCGCTTGGCCTCTACCGGTATCCACTCGGGTATGGATCTGGAGATCCTCTTCTTTCTCTATCACACCTCCAAAAATCAGATCTGGTCTGGATCTGGAGGATCTTCGAAAACTCTTTTGAAGATCTGCATCGTCCTTTTGCAGCCAGCGCTAGCCTTCTTGCTTTTGATCGCCTTTTCCTTGATCTGAAATCGCACCAAACTAAGTCCAAAACTACCTTTTGGACGTGGAGAGCATAAGGAGGAGAAGAGGACTCATGGCATGGAGAAGGAAGGGGAGAGGCAGCCTTGGATGGGCGTATCTAATGAAGCATCAATCAAATTAGCGTTTGGGCGCAGGGTTTTATTTATAGGACCTCTATGATTCCAAACTCCTCTTCCTCAACCAATCAACAACCTTTGATGAAATTCAGATCTAAATCTGATGGTTGAAATAGGAGACCCCTGGATTCCTCCTTAAGGGGCGCCTAAGACTCAGCAAACTGGATTCTTAGTAGAACTTGTGATTGGAATCCAAAAAGGGAGAGTGGAGTTCCTTGGCCAACCAAGGACTCCTAGGCGCCTCCTTACTTTAGGGTCACGCCACCCTTGGCGTGCGCCCTTCTCCTTGCTAGGTTCTGGCAGGAGGACAGAGCCCCCACCAGCTCTCCAATAGGCATGACAGTGGTCAAAAGTCAAAGGGTGAATGGTCAACGTTTTGACCAGTCAAAGGTAGACTTTGACCAAAGTCAAAGAAAAGAAATGGCAGTGACCAAAATTGGCAGGTAATGTCTTACAATAAGACAACCTATTCTAAACTTGGACAACCTTTCAGTCAGACCATATGAAGGCCTCTGATTGAGCACAAACTCTTTGCTCAGTCAGGATAAACTTATTTATGATAGTAAAAGAAGAACGTTAGGTTCAATCGAGTGCTAGCACGATTTCTTGAACCTAATTGAATCTCATTCAGATCAATTGAACTAGATCAGTTCAATTGATGATCACCAGATCAAAACCTTGTTTGTGTGACCCAGTTAGTTCAGTTCTGTATGTAATGGGATATGTCATGATCTCTATCATAGACATCATCGAACTCCTTTGATGGATCAGAACTCTTCTGATTCGAACAGCTAGAATGATCGATCATCTAAATCATTCTAATTGCTCCCAAAATCCACCAGTGACACCTAGCAGTATATGGTGGCAACCCATCAGAGCTGAATGCGAACCTCTTGGGCAAGCTACCTATGTGATTAAGTTCTTCTATCTTGAGCCCCGATCAGATTAGGTTAAGGTGAACTCGTCAAACCCTAGTCTCTGTCATATGATGTATCATTCGATTCGAGTCCAATGTGAAAATCTAAATAGAAAACTCTTTCTATTATTTCACTCTCCATGGCCATGGGTTCAGGAGTTGATTCTCATGATCATATAGGGCACTCCTCTACCACGAGGTAGATAGATTCCCATCTTGATGCAATCCAGTTCCTACAATGAACATGTCACAGCCAACATACACCTCAGGGTTCCATATGGCTAGGAGACCGAGTAATGGTGTAGTCAAACTATAACACCCTCAAGTGAACGTCGATGCATCTCAGTGCAAAGAACCAGACACACTACTGCAGCATCGAGTCAGTCATTGACGAGAAGGTAGACTCTCCTAATGACTACTCGAGGTGGTCAACGCTCAGTGCCCTCGTTCTCTAACGAGTACCTGTACTCTCGCTCCGGTGTCTCCACACCGTAGACTCAAGACTCATCTACTAAAGAGAAGCGATCGTCACCAACCTTCCGAATCAATCACCATCGTCGTGATGATCCTATGGTCGGAGCGATGTTAGAGTAATAATATGTATTCATGTCATTAAATTTTCAACTCTTGAAAATATGAATTATCATTACTATTAACTCAAAGGATGTATCACAGACACTAAATACAACATGGTGATAGAAAATAACCCATTTCATTAATTATAGTCAAATTACAATTTTGCCCCTAGAAGTGTATTTACAAGTGTCAGCCAATTTCTAGCTTCTAGGGCACATATATCTAACCATTTTTGAAGTCTGTAATACCCCTAGACTTGGAGTACTCCTTACCAAAGATCATAACATATCTTAGTTCTTCTTAGTACATTAAGCGATACATTCACAGCACCAGTCCAGTGTTCTTAATCATAATGAACTGATATCGCATGTGATACTTCACAGCATGGGCTATATCAAGTCATGTCTAACATGATAATACCTATTGCCAAAGCCATAAAGAATCTTGCTCATGCGTTCTATTTCCCAGTGTCTAGGGCCATCTTCTTTGGAAAATGAATGCATGCTCTGAAAGGTACCAAATCTCTCTTAGAATTTTTCATGCTACCTCTTAGTACTTTCCCCTATGTAAATCTTCTGTGAAGTCCTAGCATCCTATTCCATATCTATTTCTATAGACTTTACATTTCACAGATAAGGAGGTCTCCTAAGGTCTTTCATATAGAATTCTTTAGATAACCATATTTTAAGCTATGTAAACATGGAATATCATTCCGATAAAGGATGTCATACATACTACAATACGAGGAAGACAAACAACGCTTCACTAGACCTTTTTGAAGACCACAATGGCCCTCCTCATTTTTGATGAAATCAAATATTAATTGATCAATCATTAAAATGAGTATAGACTTCAGATTGCTTCCTTAAGTCCATATATGGACCTTTGCAGCTTGCATACTTGATCATCATCATAGTAATTAGAGCTATCCATATGATATCTTCCTCAAAGATATCATTAGAAATGTTCACGTTCATTTCACATATTTATAATTGAAATAGACTACAAATAGCAAGCATGTGCAAAAGATGGATTATCTAGCATGCAACTAGCGAAAAGGTATCCTAATAGTCCAATGCCTTCGTGCTGACTATAACACTTTACATAATCTAATAGGAAATGTCTCCCCATATATCCCATCTGCACCAATCTTTCTTTTGTAGATCCATTTACACCTAATAGGTAACTATACCCTTCTGATTAAAACAAGTCCAACTTGGTTTGAGGCGCATCAAGTCAATTTCTAAATTTCATTGCCATATTAACATTCTCGAGTCAATATCTTGATAATACGCATTATAGTTTGGGAATCATCACATGAACCCCATTTCTACGAGGAACATTCCTCTACTTCTCTCTAAATAGTACCTAAGTATCTCTTAGGGGGAGGAAAAATTCTTTTCGATCTACAAGATGGAGGAGGTAGTGATTAGATTGGCTTAACCTGATTTGGTTCCATTTGGTCCTTAGCTCGTTGCTCTTGTGAGACTTTCTCATTGAGCTTGATCTAGTTTCCAATGCCGCTATCTTGAATAAAGTATTTTTCAAGAAAGATGGCATGTCGACTCACAATTACATTATGATCTTCTGGAATGTAGAAATAATATCCTAATGACTCTTTAGGATATCGAGCTCTAAAAGACTTAAAGTCTAACTTATCCGCTTGTTGTCTTTTGACATGAGTCGGACAACTCCAAATTTTGAGATGACTTAGACTTGGATTCTTACAATGCCATATCTCATATGGTGTGGTAGGAATGGTTTTAGAAGAAATCCTATTCAGTAAGTATATTGTAGTTAATAAACAATATCTCCAAAAAAAATCAGGAAGGTCTGTGAAGCTCATCATGGATCGGACCATATCTAATAGGGTCCGATTCTTCCGTTCTGAGACCCCATGGAGTTGAGGTGTTCCAGGTGAAGTTCATTGAGAGACTATGCCATTTTCTTTGAGATAGTCCAAAAATTCCCGACTATGGTATTCGCCTACTCGATCTGATCGAAGAACCTTAATAGATTTTTTAATTTGCTTTTCTACTTCATGTCTGAATTCTTTGAACTTTTCAAATGCTTCAGACTTGTGTCTCATAAGATACACATACCCATACCTAGATAAATTATCGGTAAAGGTTATGAAGTAGACTAAGTTGCCTCTAGCCGGCACATCAAATGGGCCGCACACATCAGTATGTACTAGGGCAAGAAGATCCGTGGCCCTTTCCCCATGTCCTACAAAAGGGAGTTTAGTCATTTTGCCATGAAGAGCCCAGTTTTCTCCAATTTGTTAACCCTATCTTCTGCTATATGACTTAATCTAAGGTGCCATAGATACCTATCATTAGAACTATCCCTAGGATATTTTGATTTTGTGGCATTCATATTTTGCTCAAAATTTAAAATAGATACATCAACATGTAACTGATAAAGACCGTTAATAAGGAAACCACTTATAATTTTATTTCTTTCATAAAGAATGTTACAATGATCCTTAAGAAAATTAATTACATAGTTTTCTAATGCAAGGCAAGAAATAGAAGTCAAATTCCTGCTTGCTGCAGGCACATAATAACAATCTTTTAATACTAAGTCTAAACTAGATAGTAGTCGAAGAGGGTATGTTTCCACGGTCATGGCAGCAACTCTTGCTCTATTTCCGACGCACAGGATCATCTTACCATCCCTCAGCCTCCTGCTATCCTCAAGACCCTGCATAGAAGTGCACAAGTGAGCAATAAAACCAGAGTCAAGCACCCAACTAGATGCAGAAGAAATCATAAGGTTAGACTCAATAACGAGCATACCTCCAGAAGGACCTGCCTCCTTCTTTTGGATGGCCAGGTAAGTAGGACAGTTCCACTTCTAGTAGCCGTTATTGTTGTAATGGAAATACTTTTCTTTGTCAGTGGTCTTCGTCTTCGGCTCTACCTTTTTCTGCTTTTCTCCTTCCACCTTCTACTTTTTCACAGATTTCTTCTTCTTTCCAAAAGACTTTCTTTTGGAAGAAGTTCGTTCCATAGCAAGCATTGAGCCTTTAGAACCTTTCATAGAGAGCTCAGCAATAACCAGTATGTTCATAAGTTCGGCCAAGGAACTTTGAAGTTTATGCATATGATAGTTCATGATGAACTGCCCATATGCATCAGTCAAGGATTGCAGAATTATATCATTCTGCAGATCCAAGTCCAACCTCGCTCCAAGCTTCTCAAGCTCTTTCAAGTCCTTGATCATCATTAGATAATGATCTTGGACTGACTGCCCATCATAAATCTTAGCCTTGAATAGTCATTTAGTGACTTGATACTTGGTTGCGTGACTCTGTTCACCAAACATCTCCTGTAGGTGAGCCAACATTTGACGAGCAATCTTGATATCTTCATGTTGGCACTAAAGTTCATCAGACATCAAGCCCAACATGTAGTACCTAACCTTATTATCTTTATCTGTCCACTTATGCAGAGACACTCTCTGCTCAACGGATCGACGAGCTGGTAAGGTGGGAGGGTCCTGGTCCAAAATATGTGTTAACTTCTCAAAATCCAAAATAATTTTGAAGTTCCAGAGCCAATCCTTGTAATTTGGTCCGATCAGTCTATGGGTGTCCAAGATTCATGCTGGTGGGTTGGATGTAGAGATTTTTCTATAGAGAATCAAAGTTTCTAGTTAGATATTGTAATTAAGACTTAACTAATTTATTTAAAAATTTTATTTTTAAATAAATTAGCTCTCACTATTTTCTTGGATCCCTACACTTCCTCTGTAGAGATGTGAAAATCTTCATGATTACTGATTTCTAGTGGGTGGTGCAGTCCCATCGACTTACTCATCACCTCACCTAACAGTTATTGGTGATGGATTAGCCAATGAGTGAACAACTCTTGTTCAATGATTCTCTAATCATGATGCACCCAATCTTGGTCTCTAATTCATGAATCTCACCATGTCCGGAATATTGATCCACTCCTTAGTTAAGTCAGACCCACCATTTGCATAGATTGAATTCCTAATTAAGTCTCTCACCGTATCTGGAATATTGAGCCCAATTCATCCTCCAGCCCGTAGCATCCAATGTCTAATAGACATGGTTGCATCTTTCTAATGCAACTAAGCCACTATAATCAGCCAAAAATAATCAACCTCGAAAAGGGCCCGCACATCTACAATGGTGGAAGACCTTAGACTTAATCTTTTCTTAGGAAGATTTGATTTAGGTCTCATTAAACTAGACTTGACATAGTCATAACTATTATGACTAACCTAGTGGCATGGGTTAGATTGGATTATTGATCACCTCAGATCAAAACTGAGTCAACAAACATGGTCAGGTAAGTGAGACTGGTGGAAGGGATATGCCATTAACTCGACAAGAATGCATTCGAGTCGAGTAGCTCCCAATTAAAAACCAGTCGGTCGTATCTACCAAACTTACCTTAGACATCAAATTGTTGAGCCAGAACCATCGGGTTAGCCTACAATCCAGACTCTAACCACTGAGCCTAATTAGGTCTTAGCTTGATCGATCACTCACGTGACTCAATCTTGACCCAGACTTAATCCTATTAGGCTGGTCAATTTAAGCATTGTTGATCCCATCTAACCAACTCTTGATTCGATTTGATCAACCGCTAGACCTAGTTGAGCTACCCAAGCCCGAACCCAATTTTATGAACATGTCTTAGATCTGAAAATTCTCAATTTTAGACCTAATATGTTTCATAATCTTAACTCTTAATTAAGTTTAGGGTTCATCAACAAAACATGCAAATAAGATCCTAGGATTTCAGGATCTAGGGTTTTGCAGAAAGTAAGTTTTCAATTTTTGATTAAGGATGAACACACAATACCCCTACACATCATAAGAACACCCCATCGAATGGGAGGAGAGGATCTTTAAATCCTACTTTGTTCTTATGACTGGACGGCTAAGAGGAACATCTTAATCAAAAATACAACTAATCTACAAAAACTAATTAGATCTAAGCATATATCTCATATAAGAAAATTGATTTAATTAAAACATATTTTGCATACATCTCATATATCATATCATGTATGTTTTTCAGATCTAAATTATCTCATAATCATCTAAAAAATTAAATTTAAATTTGATCTCATCAAATAAAATTTAATCTAGACCCTATTGTAGAACTATTCTACAACTAGTCTAAACATGCAACTATCATATCTCATATGAACAAATTAAATTAAATTTATTTTCTATTTTTAGATTTGATTATAAAATTTATAATATTAAAAAATAGTAAATAAATAGATCTAAAAATTATATTTAATCAAATAAAAATTATGATTGTACTAGACTACACATAGAATAATTCTATTCCTAGTCTAGTCATGTATCTCATACATTTTAGATCTAGATTAATTAATTTTAATTTTTTAATTTTTTAATTTTAGGTCTAATTATATCTCATGTATCATCTAAAATCACTAATTTATCAGATTAAATCAGATCTAAATAAATTTTATAAGAACCTGGCTCCGATACCAGTTGAAGGAAAATCCTAATATCTTAGGTCAGGTTCGTTCAAATCTGATTGGATCAAAAGAAATATTTCAAAAATTTTTTCTTAGATCCAAATTAGATCTAATATTTTTTAGATCTAATTTTATGATCTAATAAATAAAAAAATTAAATTAAATTTAAATTAGTTTTACCTTGATATGGTAATTCAATTATCCATTGATGATCTTGCTGATTGCCTGAGGTTCTGGATCTAGCCACGCAAGCGCCTGGCCTCTACTGGTATCCACTCGAACTGGATCTGAAGATCTTCTTTTTTTTTTATCATGTCTTCAAAAATTAAATTTGGATCTGATTTGAAGGATCTTCGAAACTTCTTTCGAAGATCTACTGTCGTCTCTGCAGCAGTGCTGCCTTCTTCCTTTCTCGTCAGCCTTTTCTTGCCTGAATCGCACTAATTTGAAGGCCCAACTTTCTTGGGCGTGGAGAGGACAGAGAGGATCAGAAAGGCGGCATGAAGGAGAGAGAGGGGTAGCCTTGGGGTATGGCTAAGAAAAGTTCTATGAAAGTTGGGCACAAATAGGTCTTTATATAGACCTTGCTGCGCCATGCAGTGCCACATCACCCCAGCCAATCACATTGCTTTGTTCAATCAAATCTAAATCTGATTGGTGGGATGACATCACCTGATCTAATCAGATGAGAGACCCATAGATTCATCTTAAGGTGGTGCCTAAGATTGATCAAAGTCTATAGGTGAGGGTCACCTAGTTTGAATCCAAGAAGCAACCTGGAGTCCCATCCATATGGGACTCCAGGCATCCCTATCCATAGGCACACGCCATCCTAGGCATGTGCCCCTTCCTTTCTAATTTTTAGGAAGGGGACAAGCCCCTATCTACTCTCCAATAAGTGCATGACACATGGGTAGATGTCCAAGGGTCAAAGGTCAATGTTTGACCAAAGTCAAAGGACAAGAATTAGCAGGTGATGGAAAATGGCAGGTGTTGTCTTAAATTTATCTCATAAATTAAGACAACCCTTTTCTAACCTAGACAAGCTCCAGTCAAACTAGGTAAAGGTACCTGAGTGAGCACAAACTCATTTGGCTCAGTCGAGATAACTTTTAATGATAGAAAAAGGAGAATGTTAGGTTCAATCGTGTGCTAGCATGATTTCCTTGACCTAATTGAATCTAATTCAAATCAATTAAACTGGATTAGTCCAATTGATGATATCCAGATCCAAATATTTATTTGTGTGACCCAGTTAGGTTCAATTTTATATGGTAATGGGATATGTAGTGATCTCCATCATCAACATCATCGAAACTCCTTTCGATGGATCAGAACTCTTCTGATTCAGATAATTAGAATGATCGATCATCTAAATCATTCTAATTGCTCCCAAAATCCACCAGTGACACCTAGCAATATATGGTGGCAACCCATCAAAATTGAAAATAAACCTCTCGGTGCAGCTACTTGTGTGATTAAGTTCTTCTATCTTGAGCTTTGATTAGATTAGGGTTAAGGTGAACTCGTCAAACACTAATTTCCATCATACGATTTAATCATTCAATTCAAGTCCGATGTGAAAACCTTAATAGAAACTCTTTCTATTATTTCACTCTCTGCCATGGCCATGGGCTTATGAACTTGATTCTCATGATCATCATAGGGCTGCTCCTCATCCACCAAGGTAGATAGATTCCATCTTGGTGCAATCCAATTCCTACAATGAACATGCTATAGCCAACATACACCTCAGGATTTCGAATGGCTAGAAGACTGAGTCATGGTGTAGTCAAACTATAACACGCTCAAGGTGAACTACCGATGTACCTTAGGTCAAAGAACCAGACACACCACTATAGCTTCGAGTCAGTCATCGACGAGAAGGTAGACTTTCTTATGACTACTCGAGATGGTGACGCTCAGTGCCCTTGTTCTCTAACGAGTACCTGTACTCTCACTTTGGTGTCTCTATACCATAGACTTAAGACTCATCTATTATAAAAAAGTGATTGTACACTAACCTTTCAGATCAGTCACCATCCTCATGATGATCCTACGGTCAGGAGCATTTTATGAGTTAATAATGAAAATTCTTATCTTAAATTTTCAACTCTTGAAAATAAGAATTATCATTACCATTAACTCAAAGGATGTATCACAGACACTAAATATACATATGTGATAGAAAATAACCCATTTTATTATTTATGGTCAAAATTATAATTTTGCCCCTAGAAGTGTATTATAAGTGTCAGCCAATTCTGGCTTCTAGGGCACACATATCTAATAGAAGAATGGGACGAGGCCATAGAATATCTTGTGACCATCCTTCCGAATAATGAAAATGCAGAGCATATGGTGCAATTTGGCTCTAATCTGGAAGATGAAATTTGGAAGTAGCTCATCACCTTTTTATGGAGGAATGCCGATATCTTCGCCTGGGTTTTGATGGATATGCCTAGGATTGATGCCGAGGTTATGGAACATCGGCTGGCCGTTGACCCCAAGCATCAACTAGTGAAAGAAAGGGTTCGAGGACATGCCCCAGAAAGGTAGAAGGTAATAGCGGAAGAAGTCGACAAGCTTCTCAATGTTGGGTTTATCCGAGAAGTCAGCTATCTGACTTGGATCTCTAAGGTGGTCTTGGTCAAAAAAACCAATGGCAAGTGGAGGATGTGCATCAACTTTAAGAAGCTTAATAAGGTCTATCCAAAAGATAGCTATCCTTTATCCAGAATCGACCAATTGGTGGACGTGACTTCAGGCTACGAGCTCCTCACCTTCATGGACACCTTCTCTGGCTACAACCAAATTCGGATGGCACCGAAGGATGAGGAGAAGACTGCTTTTATTACTAATCATGGTCTTTACTCTTATAGGATCATGTCCATTGGGCTTAAAAATGCAGGCACGACTTATCAGTGCTTGGTCAATAAAATCTTGAAGGAGTAGATCGATCGTAATATGGAGGTTTACATCGATGATATGCTGGTCAAAAGTCAAGAGATTGTCAATCATGTCGCCAACCTTGAAGAGGCTTTTGATGTGCTCAGAAAATACAAGATGAAGCTAAACCCAACCAAGTGGGGGTAGCCTTAGAAATAATTTTAGGATTCATGATCTCGAGATGAGGGATCGAGGCCAACCCAAAGAAAATTTGAGTTATCCAGAAGATGACCACTCCAAAGTCCATCAAGAAAGTTCAACGCCTGATCAAAAAGATGACGTCTTTGAATCATTTTGTCTCAAGGTCGGCCAAATGCTGCATGCCCTTCTTCCAAATCCTCAGAAAATTAAAAGATTTTCACTGAACTCAAGAATGCCAAAAGGCATTCAACAAGCTCAAGAACTACCTCGGCTCACCCCCTACTAGCCAAACCCAAATCTAGAGAGGAGTGATTTCTCTACCTCATGGTCTTCCCTATGGTGTTTGCGATAGTCCTGATCAAAGAAGAGGCAAAAGTATAGTGATCAGTCTACTA
The DNA here is from genome assembly GCA_006176705.1 of Cocos nucifera. Taxonomy (NCBI): domain Eukaryota; kingdom Viridiplantae; phylum Streptophyta; class Magnoliopsida; order Arecales; family Arecaceae; genus Cocos; species Cocos nucifera. The sequence goes on from QRFJ01000998.1 coordinate 11,404, forward strand.
CATAAGCTGGATCCTAAGAAATATCGAGATCAGGTATATAAAGTT
>QRFJ01000998.1:12448-36653 GCA_006176705.1 Cocos nucifera
TGGATCACGCTTAGTCTATATAAGAGACCCAGCGCCCAAGTGAAAAAATAAGAAATAATCAAGAAGCAATCTTCCCACGCCCCAAGGCTGCCTCTCTCCCCTTTCTCCACGCCATACTCTCTTCTCCCCTTGCTCTCCACGTCCAAAAGTGTTTTGGATTTGGATTGGTGCGATTTAGATCAAGAAAAGGAGATCAAAAGCAAGAAGGCTGCGCTGCTGCGAAGAACGACTGCAGATCTTCAAAAGGAGTTTTGAAGATCCTCCAGATCAGATCCAGATCTGATTTTTGGAGGCGTGATAGAGAAGAAGAGGATCTCCAGATCCAGCCCGAGTGGATACCGGTAGAGGCCAGGCGCTTGCGTGGCTTGATCCAGAACCTTCCGCTGCAAACAGGATCATCAACAGGGTAATAGGATTACCCTATTCAGGTAAATTGAATGTGATTTAATTTATCCTTTTCATTTAATTTTTATTAAATAAATAAGAATCAGATCTGAAGCATCCCTGATCTGATACAGATCTAAGAGAAAAATTTTTGAAATATATCTCTTGATCTGATCAGATCTGAACGAACCTGGTCAGGGAAATCAGGATTTCCCTTCAAGTGGTATCAGAGCCATGGTTCTAAAAATAGTTTAGATCTGATTTTTAATTTTATTTTAATTAAAAATAACGTGATTTCAGATGTCACATGAGATGTGATCAGATCTGAAATCAAGAAAAATTAAAATTAAATGATTTGGATCTAAGAACATGAAGATATGCATGACTAGTTCTAGAATAGAATAGTTCTATAGAATAGTTTTGCATGTCTTTGATTTAATATGATTAAATCATATTTTAGATCTTCTTATTTACTGTTTTCTGATATTATAAGTGTTATAATAACATCTGATAAACAGCAAATAAAAATTATTTAATTTTAAATATCATATGAGATATGATAGATGCATGACTAGACTAGTTGTAGAATAGTTCTACATAATTGTCTAGATTAGAATTTATTTTGATTAGATCAATTTAAATCTAATTTTTCAGATTATTATGTGATAATTTAGATCTGAAAACATGCATGATTATGATACATGAGATGTATGCAAAATATGCCATGGTTAGATCTAAATTTGTATATGAGATATATGATATAGATCTATAACTGTTTTGTAGTATTGAATGTTTATTGAATGTTCCTGATTAAGGCGTTCCTCCTTGGCCGTCCGGTCATAAGAACGAAGAAGGGTTTAAAGGCCCTCTCTTCCCATTCGATGGGGTGTTCTTATGATGTGTAGGGGTGCTGCGCGTTCGTCCTTAATCAGAAACCCAAAAACTTACTTTCTGCAAAACCCTAGATCCTGAAACCCTAGGATTTATTGTGCATATTTTGTTTATGAACCCTACTTAATTAAGAATTAAGTTTATGGAATATTAATTAGGTCTAAAATTGAGAATTTCAGATCTAAGACATATTCATAATACTGGGTTCGGGCTTGGGTAGCTCAATTAGGTCTAAGCGGTTGATCAAACCGAATCAAGAGTTGGTTAGATGGGATCAACAATGCTTAAATTGACCAGCCTAATAGGATTAAGTCTGGGTCAAGATCGAGTCACGATCAAGCAAGACCTAATTAGGCTCAGAGGTTAGAGTCTGGATTGTAGGCTAACCCAATTGGTTCTGACTCAACAATTTGGTGTCTAAGGTAAGTTTGGCACAGACGACCGACTGGTTTTTAATTGGAAGCTACTCGACCTGAATGCGTTCTTGTACGAGTTAATGGCATATTCCTTCCACCGGTCTCACTTACCTGGCCATATCTGTTGACACAGTTCTGATCTGAGGTGGTCAATAATCCGAGCTGACCCATGCCACTAGGTTAGTCATAATTGTTATGACTAAGCCAAGTCTAGTTTAATGAGACCTGAATCAATTCTCCCTAAGAAAAGATTAAGTCCGAGGTCTTCCACCATTGTAGATGTGCGGGCCCTTCCCGGGGTTGATTGTTCTCGGCTGGATACAGTGGCTCAGTTGCACCGGGAAGACGCAACCATGTCTATTAGGCATTGGATGCTATGGGCTGGAGGATGAGTTGGGCTCAATATTCCGGATACGGTGAGAGACCCAATTAGGAACCCAGTCTATGCAAATGGTGGGTCTGACTTAACTAAGGAGTGGATCAATATTCCGGATACGGTGAGATTCATGAATTAGAGACCAAGTTTGGGTGCACCATGATTAGAGAATCATTGAACAAGAGTTGTTCACTCATTGGCTAACCCATCACCAATAACTGTTAGGTGAGGTGATGAGTCAGTTGGTGAGACCGCACCACCCACTAGAAATCATCAATCGCGGAGATTTTCGCATCTCTACAGAGGGAGTGTAGGGATCCGAGAAAATAGTGGGAGCTAATTTGTTTAAAAATAAAATCCCTAAACAAATTGGTCAAGTCAAAATTACAGTATCTAACTAGAATCTTTGACTCTCTACAGGAAAATGTCTGCGTCCAACCCACTGGCACGTATCCTAGACACACATAGACTGACTGGACCCAATTATAAAGATTGGCTCAGGAACTTACAAAATTGTTTTGGGTTCCGAGAAGTTAACACATGTTTTGGACCAGGACCCTCCCACCTTACCAGCTCGTCCATCCACTGAACAGAGAGCGTCTCTGGAAAAATGGATTGACGAAGACAATAAGGCCAGATACTACATGTTGGGCTCGATGTCTGATGAGCTCCAGCGCCAACATGAAGATATCGGGACTGCTCGCCAAATGTTGGCTCACCTGCAGGAGATGTTTGGTGAACAGAGTCGCGCAGCCAAATATCAAGTCACGAAACGACTTTTTAAGGCTAAGATGCGTGATGGGCAGTCAGTCCAAGATCACTGTCTGACAATGATCAAGGACATGGAAGAGCTTGAGAAGCTCGGTGTGAAGTTGGACTTGGACTTGCAGAATGATATTATTCTGCAATCCTTGACTGATGCATATGGGCAATTCATCATGAATTACCACATGCATAAACTTCAAAATTCCTTGGCCGAGTTGATGAATATGCTGGTTACCGCTGAGCTTTCTATGAAAGGTTCTAAAGGCTCAGTTCTTGCTATGGAACGGACTTCTTCCAAAAGAAAGTCTTATGGAAAGAAAAAGAAGTCTGTGAAAAAGCAAAAGGTAGAAGGATCAAAGAAGAAGAAGGCAGAACCGAAGAAGAAGGTCGATGGCAAAGGAAAGTGTTTCCATTGCAACAGCGACGGCCATTGGAAGCGGAACTGCCCTACTTACCTGGCCACCCTAAAGAACAAGAAGGAAGGTCCTTCTGGAGGTATGCTCGTTATTGAGTCTAACCTTACGGTTTCTTCTGCATCCAGTTGGGTGCTTGACTCTGGATCTAGTGCTCACCTATGCACTTCTATGCAGGGTCTTGAGGATAGCAGGAGGCTGAGGGATGGAGACATGATCCTACGCGTCGGTAATGGAGCAAGAGTTGCTGCAGTAGCCGTGGGAACATACCCTCTTCGATTACCATCTGGTTTAGACTTAGTTTTGAAAGACTGTTATTTTGTGCCTGCAGCTAGCAGGAATTTGATTTCTGTTTCATGCTTAGCACAAGAAGGTTATGTGATCACCTTCTTTAAGGACCATTGTAACATTCTTTATGAAAGAAATAAAATTGCAAATGGTTTCCTTATTAATGGTCTTTATCAGCTACATATTGATGTACCTGTTCTAACTATCGAGCAAAACGTGAATGCCAAACGACCTAGGGATAGTCCAAACGACAGATATCTATGGCACCTGAGATTAGGTCATATAGCAGAAGATAGGATCAACAAATTGGAGAAAAATGGGCTATTGAGTCCATTGACTTCCGAGTCATATCCAACTTGTGAATCTTGTCTTCAAGGCAAAATGACTAAACTCCCTTTTGTTGGACATGGGGAGAGGGCCACAGATCTCCTTGCCCTAGTACATACTGATGTGTGCGGCCCATTCGATGTGCCGGCTAGAGGCAATTTTGTCTACTTCATTACCTTTACCGATGATCTGTCTAGGTATGGATATGTGTATCTTATGAGACACAAGTCTGAAGCTTTTGAAAAGTTCAAAGAATTCAGACATGAAGTAGAAAAACAAACTGGAAAACCCATTAAGGTTCTTCGATCAGATCGAGGAGGTGAATACCTTAGCCGGGAATTCCTAGACTATCTTAAGGAAAATGGCATAGTCTCTCAATGGACTCCACCAGGAACACCTCAACTCAACGGGGTTTCAGAACGGAGAAATCGGACTCTATTGGATATGGTTCGATCCATGATGAGCTTCACAGACCTCCCAGATTTTCTTTGGGGACATTCATTATTAACTTCAATCTTATCTTACTGAATAGGGTTCCCTCTAAAACCGTTCCTACCACACCGTATGAGATATGGCACGGTAAGAAACCAAGTCTGAGTCATCTCAGAATTTGGGGTTGTCCGGCTCATGTCAAAAGACAACAAGCGGACAAGTTAGAGTTTAGGTCCTTTAGAGCTCGATTCATAGGATATCCTAAAGAGTCATTAGGATACTATTTCTACATTCCAGAAGACCACAATGTGATTGTGAGTCGACATGCCATATTTCTTGAAAAACAGTTTATTCAAGATAGTGGCATTGGAAAGCAGATTAAGCTTGATGAGAAAGTCTCACAAGCAGAAAGAGCTAAGGACCAAGTGGAACCAAATCAGGTTGAGCCAATAAGAACACTACCTCCTCCACCTCGTAGATCGGAAAGAGTTTCCCGTCCCCCTGAAAGATACTTAGGTATTATTTCAGAGGATGTAGAGGAAATGTTCCTCATAGGTAATGGTGCTCATGGTGATGATCCCAAAACCTACAACGAGGCGATATCAGATATCGACTCCGAGAAATGGCTTGAGGCAATGAAGTCAGAGATCGACTCGATGCACTCAAACCAAGTCTGGACCTTGGTAGATCCACCAGAAGGTATAGTACCTATTGGGTGTAAATGGATCTTCAAGAGAAAGATTGGTGCAGATGGGAATGTGGAGACATTCAAGGCTAGACTAGTGGCAAAAGGTTATAGTCAACGTGAAGGCATTGACTATCAGGATACCTTTTCCCCAGTGGCTATGCTAAAATCCATCCGCACATTGCTTGCTGTTGCAGCCTATTTCGATTATGAAATATGGCAAATGGACGTGAAAACGGCATTCCTAAATGGATATCTTGAGGAAGATATCTATATGGAACAGCCGCTAGGTTTCACATCCAGTGATACTGATCACAAGGTTTGCAAGCTGCAAAGGTCCATATATGGACTTAAGCAAGCATCTCGGAGCTGGAACACTCGTTTCAATGATGTGATCAAAAAGTTTGGTTTCATCAAAAACGAAGAGGAACCATGTGTTTTCAAAAGGGTCAGTGGGAGCGCTGTTGTCTTCCTCGTATTGTACGTGGATGACATCCTCCTTATTGGGAATGATATTCCCATGTTGACATCAGTCAAGATGTGGTTGTCTAAGGAATTCTCCATGAAAGACCTAGGTGAAGCATCCTTTATTCTAGGAATTAAGGTCTATAGGGATAGACCGAATAGGATGCTAGGACTTTCACAGAAGATGTACATAGAGGAAGTACTAAAGAGGTTTAGTATGGAAAACTCTAAGAGGGGATTAATACCCTTCAGACATGGTATTCATCTTTCCAAGAAGATGTGCCCCAGCACACCTGAGGAAATAGAACGCATGAGCAAGATCCCTTATGCTTCTGCAATAGGGAGCCTCATGTATGCCATGCTATGTACACGACCTGATATAGCCCATGCTGTGAGTGTCACAAGCAGATATCAGTCAAATCCAGGTGAAGAACACTGGACTTCTGTGAAATGTATCCTTAAGTACTTGAGAAGAACTAAGGATATGATGTTGGTCTTTGGTAATGGAGAACTCCTGGTCCAGGGATACACAGACTCGGACTTCATGTCCGATATAGATGATCGAAAGTCGACATCTGGAAGTCTGTTTGTGTGCAATGGTGGAGCTGTCAGCTGGAAGAGTTCCAAGCAAACTGTGATAGCAGATTCCACCATGGAAGCAGAATATATAGCTGCATCAGAGGCTGCAAAGGAAGCGTTCTGGTACAAGAAGTTTGCTGCAGAAATTGGAGTAATGCCATCAGATGCCATTCCTCTTTACTGCGACAACAATGGCGCCATAGCCCTTGCTAAGGAGCCGAGGTCTCACCAGAAGTCCAAGCACATTGAGCGGCGATATCATCTCATCCGCGATTACCTTGAGAAAGGTTACGTTGAGGTCAAGAGAGTCAACTCCACAGATAATGTGGCAGACCCACTTACAAAGCCGTTGGGCCAGCAGAAGATCGAAGCCCACCTTGAGAAGATGGGACTTAGACTTGTAGCCAATTGGCTTTAGGACAAGTGGGAGATTGTTAGATATATGTGCCCTAGAAGCCAGAATTGGCTGACACTTGTAATACACTTCTAGGGGCAAAATTGTAATTTTGACTATAATTAATAAAATGGGTTATTTTCTATCACACATGTGTATTTAGTGTCTGTGATACATCCTTTGAGTTAATGGTAATGATAATTCATATTTTCAAGAGTTGAAAATTTAAGACATGAATAATCATTATTAACTCATAAATAGCTCCCGACCATAGGATCATCACGAGGATGGTGATTGATCCGGAAGGTTGGTGTACGATCGCTTCTCTTTAGTAGATGAGTCTTGAGTCTACGGTGTGGAGACACCGGAGCGAGAGTACAGGTACTCGTTAGAGAACGAGGGCACTGAGCGTGACCACCTCGAGTAGTCATTAGGGAGTCTACCTTCTCGTCAATGACTGACTCGATGCTGCAGTAGTGTGTCTGGTTCTTTGACCTGAGATGCATCGGCAGTTCACCTTGAGGGTGTTATAGTTTGACTACACCATTACTCGGTCTCCTAGCCATATGGAACCCTGAGGTGTATGTTGGCTATGACATGTTCATTGTAGGAACTGGATTGCATCAAGATGGGATCTATCTACCTCGGTGGTAGAGGAGTAGCCCTATGATGATCATGAGAATCAAGTCCTGAAGCCCATGGCCATGGCAGAGTGAAATAATAGAAAGAGTTTCTATTTAGATTTTCACATTGGACTCGAATCGAATGATTACATCATATGACAGAGACTAGGGTTTGACGAGTTCACCTTAACCCTAATCTGATCGGGGCTCAAGATAGAAGAACTGAATCACACAGGTAGCTGCACCAAGAGGTTCGCATTCAGCTCTGATGGGTTGCCACCATATACTGCTAGGTGTCACTGGTGGATTTTGGGAGCAATTAGAATGATTTAGATGATCGATCATTCTAGCTGTTCGAATCAGAAGAGTTCTGATCCATCGAAAGGAGTTTCGATGATGTCGATGATAGAGATCATGACATATCCCATTACCATACAGAACTGAACCTAACTGGGTCACACAAACAAGGGTTTGAATCTGGTGATCATCAATTGAACTGATCTAGTTCAATTGATCTGAATGAGATTCAATTAGGTTCAAGGAAATCGTGCTAGCACTCGATTGAACCTAACGTTCTTCTTTTGCTATCATAAATAAGTTGTCCTGTCTGAGCCAAAGGAGTTTGTGCTCAATCAGAGGCCTTCATATGGTCTGACTGGAGGTTGTCCAAGTCAGAATAGGTTGTCTTATTTGTAAGACATTACCTGCCATTTTTGGTCACCTGCCATTTCTTGTTCTTTGACTTTGGTCAAAAGTCTACCTTTGACTGGTCAAACGTTGACCATTGACCCTTTGACTTTTGACCACATGTCATGCACCTATTGGAGAGCTGGTGGGGGCTTGTCCCCCTGCCAGAACCTGGCAAGGAGAAGGGCGCACGCCAAGGGTGGCGTGAGCCCAAGTAGGAGGCGCCTAGGAGTCCTTGTTGGACAAGGACTCCATCTCCCTTTAGGATTCCAATGAGAGTTCTTCTAAGAATCCAGTTTGACTGGTCCAAGGCACTCTCCAAGTAGGAATCCAGGGGACTCTAATCCCACCAATCAGATTTAGATCTGATTTCACAAAGGGTTGTGATTGGTTGGGAGGAAGATGACTTGGATCACGCTTAGTCTATATAAGAGACCCAGCGCCCAAGTGAAAAAAAAAAAAGAAATAATCAAGAAGCAATCTTCCCACGCCCCAAGGCTGCCTCTCTCCCCTTTCTCCACGCCATACTCTCATTCTCCCCTTGCTCTCCACGTCCAAAAGTGTTTTGGATTTGGATTGGTGCGATTTAGATCAAGAAAAGGAGATCAAAAGCAAGAAGGCTGCGCTGCTGCGAAGAACGACTGCAGATCTTCAAAAGGAGTTTTGAAGATCCTCCAGATCAGATCCAGATCTGATTTTTGGAGGCGTGATAGAGAAGAAGAGGATCTCCAGATCCAGCCCGAGTGGATACCGGTAGAGGCCAGGCGCTTGCGTGGCTTGATCCAGAACCTTCCGCTGCAAACAGGATCATCAACAGGGTAATAGGATTACCCTATTCAGGTAAATTGAATGTGATTTAATTTATCCTTTTCATTTAATTTTTATTAAATAAATAAGAATCAGATCTGAAGCATCCCTGATCTGATACAGATCTAAGAGAAAAAATTTTTGAAATATATCTCTTGATCTGATCAGATCTGAACGAACCTGGTCAGGGAAATCAGGATTTCCCTTCACCTATTCGACTAGGACTTGCCTAGTTAGGACTGCTGGGCTCCTAGTTTGACCTCAAAACATTTTTGACCTTGTCAAATAAGAAGAGTCCTAGTTGGACTGGGACTCTCACTCCTTCCTTGCGCCACCTTTGACCCCATGCCCATTTTTTTTGTTTCCAATTTTTTTCTAAGATTTTCATGCCTAAGAATGGTCTCCCACATCCCAACATCTAGTATTTTTTGGTATATTATTTGACTTGGTCAAATACAGGAATTAGTTTTGACTTTTACTCTATTTGATAGAGTCCTATGAAACCAAAACACCTCTTCCCATCTTGCGCCAATATTTCCCATGCCAACCAGATTTTTGTCACCCCTTTTTATTTTGTTTTATGCATCTAATAGAAGGATCTCATGCCTAAAAAAGTGAGAAGGGGCGTCCAAAGGATCTCATGCCTAAAAAAGTGAGAAGGGGCGTCCAAGAGTTGGACGCCCCGTTGGACTCCTTGAAATCCTCGTTAAAACTAGGTTTTGACCTAGTCAAGGGACGAGATTATGGGATGCCACCTTCCAATGTTTTTAAGCATCAAAATCCTTGAGAATTCCACCAAAAATAGAAGAGAAAGAGAGGATGGCATGGGTGGTTTTGAGGTGCCAATTATCTTGGAGAGGATCCTTTCTTTTGGACATCAAATGTTGATATCTTGAAAGGATAAAGGTAAAAGAAGATTGTCTTTTCTTATTTTTTCTTTTAAGTATTTTTTTCTTATTCTTTTATGTATTTTTTATGTGATAAAAAATCTAAGAGAAAGAGAGGAATAGGGCATGGGGATGAGTGCTTCAAGCTGTTGGGGCATATATTCTTTTTGGACATGATCTGATCATGTCCTGATGAGAGAAGAAGAAGAGAAGAAAGGTCTTCTCTTAGGGTTTTTTTGAGAACCCTTCTTTTCTATTTATTTATGAGATTTTTCTATGAGAAAAATTAGTTAATATTAGATCTAAAAATATGAGAAAAAATCTAGAAGAAAAGGTCTTCTCTTGTCCTAACATAGAGATGTTCTCAGGACATCAATCATTGATGTCATGAAAGAGAAGATTTGACTTGTCTTAGGGTGTTTTTCTTTATGTTTTTATTTCTATTTTTGAAAGATCTAAGGATTAGATTTCTTCCTTATTCCTCCTCTTATTCTTTATCTCTTGGAATATCTAAGAGATCTAAAGAATAATTTTTAGATTAACCATCAGGAGGGATACGCAAGAAGCTAGCACTTCGAGCGGATCTTTATTCGATGAACCTTCGATCCATATTGCAGCTTCATGTAGACTTTCTGTAGAGGTCGGACACATGTGCGGCTCTAAAGATAATAATGCAAATCAAATACGGAGTTCTCAACCTATATGAAGGTAAGAGATTTGATCACTTCTATCACCTAGATGCGATCTAGGGTTTAGATCTAGAACTATTCTAGATCTAGGGTATTGATTTGATTAATACCAAAATATTTATTTTAGATTTAAGAATGTATTATAACATGTTATAGGTCCTAGATATAGGGTGTAGTAATTAGATTACATGCTATTCTAGATTAAATAGTTTAATCTACATCTTTTGCTATATTTTATTTTAAAAAAATTTTGAAATTCAAGCATGAAATCTTGTATATTTTCCATCATTTAGTTGATATAGGGCTGTGTTTAAATGGATGGCCCAATCTACAAATTATTAGATATGTATGCCATAAAAGCTAGATTGGCTGATACTTATAATACACTTCTAAGGACAAAATTATAATTTTAACTATAAATAATAAAATAGATTTTCTATCATAATGTGTATTTGAAAGTATCTATGATACATCCATTGAGTTAATGGCAATGATAGTTCATTTTTTTAAGAGTTGAAAATTTAAGACATGAATTTTCATTATTAACTCATAAAATTTTCCCGACCATAGGATCATCATGAGGATGGTGATTGATCCAGAAGGTTGGTGTACAATCGCTTCTTCATAATAGATGAATCTTGAGTCTATGGTATAGAGACACCGGAGCGAGAGTACAGGTACTCATTAGAGAACGAGGGCACTGAGCGTGACCACCTCGAGCAGTCATGAGAAAGTCTACCTTCTCATCGATGACTGGCTCGAAGCTGCGGTGGTGTGTCTGGTTCTTTGACCTGAGGTGCATCGATAGTTCACCTTGAAGGTATTATAGTTTGACTACACCATAACTCGATCTCCTAGCTATTCGGAATCCTGATGTGTATGTTGGCTATAGCATGTTCATTATAGAAATTGGATTGCACCAATAGGAGATCTATCTACCTTGGTAGAAGAGGAGGATCCCTATATGATCATGAGACTCAAGTCCATAAAGCCCATGGCCATGGCAGAGTGAAATAATAGAAAGAGTTTCTATTAGGGTTTTCACATTGGACTTGAATAGAATGATTAATTCATATGATGGATATTAGGGTTTGACGAGATCACCTTAATCCTAATCCGATCGGGGCTCAAGATAGAAAAATTTAATCACATAGGTAACTGCATCGAGAGGTTCACTTTCAGTTCTGATGGATTGCCACCATATGTTGCTAGGTGTCATTGGTGGATTTTGGGAGCAATTAGAATGATTTGGATGATCGATCATACTAGTTGTCTAAATCAAAAAAGTTTTGATCCATCGGAAGGTGTTTTGATGATGTCGATAAAGATCACGACATATCCCATTACCATATGGAACTGAGTCTAACTAGATCACACAAATAAGGATTTGGATCTAGATATCATCAATTAGATTAACCAGTTCAATTGATTTGAATAAGATTTAATTAGGTTCAAGAAAATCATGCTAGCACATGATTGAGCCTAATGTTCTTCTTCAATAATCATTAATACTTGTCTTGACTGAGCCAAATGTATTTGGGCTCACTCAGAAACCTTTACTTAGTCTGACTGGAGCTTGTCTAGGTTAAAAAATAGTTGTCTTAATTTATGAAATAAATTTGAGACAACACCTACCATTTTCTGTCATTTGCTAAATCTTGTCTTTGGACTTTGGTCAAATGTTGACCTTTAACACTTAGACGTCTACTCATGTGTTATGCACCCATAGGAGAGAACCTTGGCCCTTGTCCTCCTGCTAAAAAGTAGACAGGCAAGGGGCGCATGCCTAGGGAGGCATGTGCCCGATAAGATTTGGAGTTCCATATAGATGGGACTCTAGTTGCTTCAGGGAATCAAACTAGATGGTGCCAAGGAAACTTGTTTGACCCAGTCTTGGCACCATCTAAGGAGAGTTTTAAGGGACTCTAATCTGATTAGATTAGATGATGTCATCCCACAAATCAGATTTAGATTTGATTGTACAAAGGGGCGTGATTGGTCGGGATGATGTGGCACTGCATGGCACAATAGGGTCTATATAAACCCTATCTGCACCTAGAATAAAGAGCTTTTGCCCTTAGCCAATGCCACAAAGCTTTTCTCTTTCGTTCTCCATGCCACCCTCTGATCCTCTCTCTCCTTTCCATGCCCAAGAGGTTTTGGGCATGAGTTAGATGCGATTCAAGCAAGTAAAAGGCGATAGAAAAGGAAGAAGGCAGCACTACTACAAGAGATAATGATTGTTCTTCAAAAGAGATTTTGAAGACCTTCAAGATCAGATCTAGATCTAATTTTTGGAGGATTGATTGAGAAGAAGAAAATCTTCATATCTTGCCTGAGTGGATACCAGTAGAGGCTAGGCACTTGCATAGCTATATCCAGAACTTCAGGCAAACATCGAGATCATCATAAGATAATTGGATTACCCAAAATAAAGATATAATTAAATTAGATTTAATTTAATTTTTATTTTATTTTATTTTATCAGATCAATAAGATTAGATTTGAAGAGTCTTAGATCTAGTTAGGATCTTAGAGAAAATTTTTTAAAATATTTCTCTTGATCCAATCAGATCTGAACGAACCTGACCTGAGAAATAAGATTTTTTCCTTCACAAATCCTATAGGATTTTCAACCCATTTCTATAAAAATATCCAAACAGGCTCTTAATATAATTATGCTTTAGTTATAATGTGGTGAACTATAGTTATACTATAGATAGAATGAAGTTACATTATTGTTATACCACACTTATATGACATCTATAACAAAGCTAATAGCTTATATGGTACTCAAACTATTGTTATGTTACAACCATGTTTTAATTACAATACTTGCATCATAGCTGCGACATAGTTATTATACGACTTATACTATAGCTTAAGATTACTTACTATTATTAATAATTTTTGTAATATTGATGTCATGTCCTAGTTCTCCAATTTTCATATCTCATGATGAGGATGTTGCAAGGAAAACAACTTATATATATATATATATATATATATATATATATATATACATATATACATACATACATACATACATACATGCATACTTACATATGTATGTATATATACATATATATATACATACATACATCGGTACATATGTATGTATATATACATATATACATATATATTTATATACATATATACATATGTATGTATGTATATGTATATATGTATGTATGTGTATATGTATGTATATATATATGTATGTATGTATGTATGTATGTACATATGTATATATATTACATACATACATACGTATGTATATATGCATATGTACATATGTACATATGTATATATGTATATATGTATATATACATATGTATATATGCATATATACATACATAATACATATGTATGTATTATGTATGGATGTATGTATGTATGTATGTATGTATGTATGTACGTATATATATATGTGTGTGTATATATATGTGTGTGTGTATTGGTATAGAATCTGATTGACGTCGGATCGAACTGAGGAAGAAGAGGTCACTATCGATGACCTGCAAAATAAAGTTTCATCCGAAGTTGGTGGTGGTGGTTCCGGTAGGATCCTTCGATGATCGAGTCAGCTCTTCTGGCCAATAGAAGTGGAGTGCTCAGGAAAGAATTTAGTAGAGTTTTAGAAAGGAGAAGAGAGCTTAAAGAAAATATATCTGAAGAGTCCCTTTTTATAGTCGAAGCTTATAGCAGACTGATGGTGATAGCCGTAGCCATCTGGTAGTGGGCCGCTTGGGGCCACGTGGGATTTATTATGAGGAGAGATGCCACCTGTAGCAGACTGATAGTGATAGCCGTAGCCATCTAGTAGTGGCCAACTCGGGGCTACATGAAATTTGTTACGTAGAGAAGCGCTGTCTGTAGTAGACTGATAGTGACAGCCGTAACCATCTGGTAGTAGACCGCTCGGGGCCATGTGGAGTTTGTTATGGAGGAAGGTGTCCGTTGTCGTGATGTGCTCATTCGTCGAGATTTAATAGTCGAAGTTCGGAGAAAGCAGACATTGGTTGGTGAAGAGCTTTGACATACATCAATTCCAGAGAAGTTCGGACTCCTAAAGGAAATATAGCTAGAGGGGATCATCCGAAAGGAATGCTAGTTAAAATATGAAAGTAATCTGCTAGAAGAATTCGGATGGAGTTCGACTGATGGAGAAGTCCAGAAGGAGTCTGACTGATGGAGAAGTCTGACTGAAGGAAAAATCTGGAAGGAGTTCGATCAAAGAAAAAGTCTGGATGAAGTCCAACTAATGGAGAAGTTTGGTTGCTGAAGGAGTCCGAAAGGGGTTCAGTCATTGGAGGAGTCTGGAAGAAGTTCAGCCATTAGAGAAGCCCGAAAGGGGTTCGACCACTGGAGGAGCCTGCTGAAGGAGTCTGAAAGAGGTTTGGCTACTCGAAGAGTTCGGAAGGGGTTCGACCGCTGGAGGAGTTCGGCTATTGAAGGAGTCTGAAAAGAGTTCAGCCATTGGAAGAGCCTGGAAGGGGTTCGACCATTGGAGGAGTTCAACTACTAAAGGAGTCTGAAAGGGATTCGATCGTTGGAGGAGTCTGGAAGGGGTTCAACCGATGGAGGAGTTCGACTATAGAAGGAGTCCAGAAGGAGTTTAGCCGCTGGAGGAAGAATTTTAGATTGAAGCTCTTCCGTGATTACTAGTTATATTAGGCTAAGCATCAAACTGGACTTCGATGGAAGCGGGATTTATCCCCAACAATAGTCTTCCTACTCCCAAGTTCAAAATTCGAAGGAAGGGAGGAAAAAAGATGACGATCGAAGTCCAATCCTGGGTTCCCACGCTTGTTGCTTGTTGTGGATGCCGAGCTCGTTGTGGACGTTGGGCCAGTTATGGACATCGAACTAAGACCTCTCTTGCAAATCAGGATAAGATTCTGTCTTTCACATTTGACGTAGTCAGGTTATCATGGAAAAACACATGTTAGGATTCTCCATCGAGCTTCTTCCTTCTCTACATCTTTGGTCTACGAGCTTCTGACTTTTGCTCATGTTAGGATGAGGTTCTCCTCCCATTCCTAATAGGCTGTAGGGGCACATTAGGACCGTTGTAGGGGTCTCTCCTCTCACCTCATCTAAAATGATCGAGGCCTTCAATTTTGCTCATATTAGGACGAGGTTCTCCTCCTATTCCTAATAGACTATAGGGTCACATTAGTTCCGTTGTCAGGGCCTCTTTTCTCACCTTATCTAAAATGAACGAGGCCTTCGACTTTGTTCATGTTAGGATGAGGTTCTCCTCCTATTCCTAACGAGCTATAGGGGCACATTAAGACCGTTGTCAGGGCCTCTCCTCTCATCTCATCTAAAATAAATGAGACGTTTGACTTTGCTCTCGTTAGGATGAGGTTCTCCTCCTATTCTTAATGAGCTGTAAGGGCATATTAGGGTCATTGTCGAGGCCTCTTTTCTCACCTCATCTAAAATGAACGAGGCCTTCAACTTTGTTCACATTAAGACAAGGATCTCCTTCTATTCCTAACAAGCTCTATGGGCACATTAGGATCGTTGTCGAGGCCTCTCCTCTCACCTCATCTAAAATGAACGTGGCTTTCGACTTTGCTCACATTAGGATGAGGTTCTCCTCCTATTTCTAACAAACTATAGGGGCACAAATGGGCCATTGAATGGGCCTCTCTACTCCTCCTGTCTTAAATAATCGAAGGTCTTCCACTTGCTCATGTTAGGATGAGGTTCTTCTCCTATTCCTAACATGGCACTAGGAGCATAGATGGATAATTGAATGGGCCTCTCTCCTCCTCCTATCTTAAATAATCGGAGGTCTTCGACTTGCTCATGTTAGGATGAGGTTCTCCTTCTATTCCTAACATGACACTAGGGAACAAATGGGTCATTGAATAGGCCTCTCCCCTCCTACTGTCTTAAAATAACCAAAGGTCTTCGACTTGCTCATGTTAGGATGAGGTTCTCTTTTGTTCCTATCATGGCAATAGGGGCACAAATGGGTCATTGAATGGGCATCTCCCCTCCTCCTGTCTTAAATAATCGAAGGTCTTCGACTTGCTCATGTTAGGATGAAGTTTCTCCTTCTATCCTAATATGGCACTAGGGGCACAGATGGACTATTGAATGGACCTCTCCTCTCCTCCTATCTTAAATAACGAGAGGTCTTTCAACTTGCTTCATGTTAGGACGACGTTCTCCTTCTGTTCCTAACATGGCACTAGGGGCATAGATGGATTATTGAATGGGTCTCTCACTTCCTCCTATCTTAAATAATTGGAGGTCTTCGACTTGCTCAAGTTAGGATGAGCTTCTCCTCCTGTTTCTAACATGGCACTAAGGACACAAATGGGCCGTTGAATGGAACTCTCCCCTCCTCCTATCTTAAATAATCGGAGGTCTTCGACTTGCTCATGTTAGGGCGAGGTTCTTCTTCTATCCCTATCATGGCAATAGGGGTACAAATAGGCCGTTGAATGGACCTCTCCCCTCCTCCTATTTTTAAATAATCAGAGGTCTTCGACTTGCTCATGTTAGGACGAGGTTCTCCTCCTGTTCCTAACATGATACTAGGGCACAAATGGGCAGTTGAATGGGCCTTTCCTTCTTCTATCTTAAATAATTAAAGGTTTTTAACTTGCTCATGTTAGGACGAGATTCTCCTCCTATTCCTAACATGGCACTAGGGGCACCAATGGGCCGTTGAATGGGCCTCTCCTCTCTCTCCTATCCTAAATAATTGGAGGTCTTCGACTTACTCATGTTAGGATGAGGTTCTCCTCTTGTTCCTAACATGGTACTATGGGCACAGATGGGCCATTGAATGGGCCTCTCCCCTCCTCCTATCTTAAACAATCGAAGATTTTTGACTTGCTCATGTTAGGACAAGATTCTCCTTCTGTTCCCAACATGGCACTAGGGGCATAGATGGGCCGTTGAATGGGCCTCTCCCCTCCTCATGTCTTAAATAATCAGGGGTCTTCGACTTGCTCATGTTAGGACAAGGTTCTCTTTCTATCCCTATCATGGCAATAGGGGCACAAATGGACCGTTGAATGGGCCTCTTCCCTCCTCATGTTAGGATGAGGTTCTCTTTCTGTTCTTAACATGGCCACTTTTGATTGCTTCTTTTCTGTTATTACATAGTTTTTGCACCAAGAAATAATAATGTTGAAATGGAGGAGTTTTATTGAAGAAAAATTTTTGGTAGTACATTCTCAGATTTTCTGAATTCCAAGGTCGTGTGAGCGTTGTTCCTCTGAGCTCCTTCAGGCGATAATCTCCAGGCCGGACAACCTCCTCTATTTCATATGAGCCTTTCTAATTTGGGGTGAGCCTTTCCTGCCTCTAAGGCTGAGAGATGGTAGCTCACCGAAGTACTAAGTCCTCCAATCTGAATATTTTACCTCTAACTCTGGAGTTATAGTATCGGGCCATCATTCGTCTGTAGGCTGCCATCCGAACCTAGGCTTCTTCTCTTTTTTCTTCCAGCAGATCGAGATTGGCTATGAGGTTCTATGAGATACACTACTCATTGAGGGCCATGACCCATGCTGATGGGAGCTTAAGCTCAATTGAAATGACTGCCTCCTTTCCAAAAGCCAATGCGAATGGTGTTTCCCCAGTCGACAGCTTTTGAGTAGTTCGGTATGCCCAAAGGATATGATAGAGTTCGTCCACTTATGCCCCACTTGCTCTGTCAAGTCTTGTCTTGATGCCTTACAGTAGGGTCCGATTAGTCACTTCAGCTTTTCTATTTACCTGTGGATGAGCTACCGATGTGAAGTGATGAAAGATGTTTAGATCTTCGCAGAACTCAGCGAACCTCATCCCAGCAAACTATCGTTCGTTATCTATTATGAGAGTTTGGGATAGATCAAACTAGCAGACGATTGACTTCCAGATGAAGTCCTTGTTAGATATATGTGCCCTAGAAGCCAGAATTGGCTGACACTTGTAATACACTTCTAGGGGCAAAATTATAATTTTGACTATAATTAATGAAATGGGTTATTTTCTATCACACATGTGTATTTAGTGTCTGTGATACATCCTTTGAGTTAATGGTAATGATAATTCATATTTTCAAGAGATGAAAATTTAAGACATGAATAATCATTATTAACTCATAAACAGCTCCCGACCATAGGATCATCACGAGGATGGTGATTGATCCGGAAGGTTGGTGTACGATCGCTTCTCTTTAGTAGATGAGTCTTGAGTCTACGGTGTGGAGACACCGGAGCGAGAGTACAGGTACTCGTTAGAGAACGAGGGCACTGAGCGTGACCACCTCGAGTAGTCATTAGGGAGTCTACCTTCTCGTCAATGACTGACTCGATGCTGCAGTAGTGTGTCTGGTTCTTTGACCTGAGATGCATCGGCAGTTCACCTTGAGGGTGTTATAGTTTGACTACACCATTACTCGGTCTCCTAGCCATATGGAACCCTGAGGTGTATGTTGGCTATGACATGTTCATTGTAGGAACTGGATTGCATCAAGATGGGATCTATCTACCTCGGTGGTAGAGGAGTAGCCCTATGATGATCATGAGAATCAAGTCCTGAAGCCCATGGCCATGGCAGAGTGAAATAATAGAAAGAGTTTCTATTTAGATTTTCACATTGGACTCGAATCGAATGATTACATCATATGACAGAGACTAGGGTTTGACGAGTTCACCTTAACCCTAATCTGATCGGGGCTCAAGATAGAAGAACTGAATCACACAGGTAGCTGCACCAAGAGGTTCGCATTCAGCTCTGATGGGTTGCCACCATATACTGCTAGGTGTCACTGGTGGATTTTGGGAGCAATTAGAATGATTTAGATGATCGATCATTCTAGCTGTTCGAATCAGAAGAGTTCTGATCCATCGAAAGGAGTTTCGATGATGTCGATGATAGAGATCATGACATATCCCATTACCATACAGAACTGAACCTAACTGGGTCACACAAACAAGGGTTTGAATCTGGTGATCATCAATTGAACTGATCTAGTTCAATTGATCTGAATGAGATTCAATTAGGTTCAAGGAAATCGTGCTAGCACTCGATTGAACCTAACGTTCTTCTTTTGCTATCATAAATAAGTTGTCCTGTCTGAGCCAAAGGAGTTTGTGCTCAATCAGAGGCCTTCATATGGTCTGACTGGAGGTTGTCCAAGTCAGAATAGGTTGTCTTATTTGTAAGACATTACCTGCCATTTTTGGTCACCTGCCATTTCTTGTTCTTTGACTTTGGTCAAAAGTCTACCTTTGACTGGTCAAACGTTGACCATTGACCCTTTGACTTTTGACCACATGTCATGCACCTATTGGAGAGCTGGTGGGGGCTTGTCCCCCTGCCAGAACCTGGCAAGGAGAAGGGCGCACGCCAAGGGTGGCGTGAGCCCAAGTAGGAGGCGCCTAGGAGTCCTTGTTGGACAAGGACTCCATCTCCCTTTAGGATTCCAATGAGAGTTCTTCTAAGAATCCAGTTTGACTGGTCCAAGGCACTCTCCAAGTAGGAATCCAGGGGACTCTAATCCCACCAATCAGATTTAGATCTGATTTCACAAAGGGTTGTGATTGGTTGGGAGGAAGATGACTTGGATCACGCTTAGTCTATATAAGAGACCCAGCGCCCAAGTGAAAAATCAAGAAGTAATCAAGAAGCAATCTTCCCACGCCCCAAGGCTGCCTCTCTCCCCTTTCTCCACGCCATACTCTCTTCTCCCCTTGCTCTCCACGTCCAAAAGTGTTTTGGATTTGGATTGGTGCGATTTAGATCAAGAAAAGGAGATCAAAAGCAAGAAGGCTGCGCTGCTGCGAAGAACGACTGCAGATCTTCAAAAGGAGTTTTGAAGATCCTCCAGATCAGATCCAGATCTGATTTTTGGAGGCGTGATAGAGAAGAAGAGGATCTCCAGATCCAGCCCGAGTGGATACCGGTAGAGGCCAGGCGCTTGCGTGGCTTGATCCAGAACCTTCCGCTGCAAACAGGATCATCAACAGGGTAATAGGATTACCCTATTCAGGTAAATTGAATGTGATTTAATTTATCCTTTTCATTTAATTTATTATTAAATAAATAAGAATCAGATCTGAAGCATATCCTGATCTGATACAGATCTAAGAGAAAAATTTTTGAAATATATCTCTTGATCTGATCAGATCTGAACGAACCTGGTCAGGGAAATCAGGATTTCCCTTCAAGTGGTATCAGAGCCATGGTTCTAAAAATAGTTTAGATCTGATTTTAAATTTTATTTTAATTAAAAATAACGTGATTTCAGATGTCACATGAGATGTGATCAGATCTGAAATCAGAAAAAATTAAAATTAAATGATTTGGATCTAAGAACATGAAGATATGCATGACTAGTTCTAGAATAGAATAGTTCTATAGAATAGTTTTGCATGTCTTTGATTTAATATGATTAAATCATATTTTAGATCTTCTTATTTACTATTTTCTGATATTATAAGTGTTATAATAACATCTGATAAACAGCAAATAAAAATTATTTAATTTTAAATATCATATGAGATATGATAGATGCATGACTAGACTAGTTGTAGAATAGTTCTACATAATTGTCTAGATTAGAATTTATTTTGATTAGATCAATTTAAATCTAATTTTTTAGATTATTATGTGATAATTTAGATCTGAAAACATGCATGATTATGATACATGAGATGTATGCAAAATATGCCATGATTAGATCTAAATTTGTATATGAGATATATGATATAGATCTATAACTGTTTTGTAGTATTGAATGTTTATTGAATGTTCCTGATTAAGGCGTTCCTCTTGGCCGTCCGGTCATAAGAACGAAGAAGGGTTTAAAGGCCCTCTCTTCCCATTCGATGGGGTGTTCTTATGATGTGTAGGGGTGCTGCGCGTTCGTCCTTAATCAGAAACCCAAAACTTACTTTCTGCAAAACCCTAGATCCTGAAACCCTAGGATTTATTGTGCATATTTTGTTTATGAACCCTACTTAATTAAGAATTAAGTTTATGGAATATTAATTAGGTCTAAAATTGAGAATTTCAGATCTAAGACATATTCATAATACTGGGTTCGGGCTTGGGTAGCTCAATTAGGTCTAAGCGGTTGATCAAACCGAATCAAGAGTTGGTTAGATGGGATCAACAATGCTTAAATTGACCAGCCTAATAGGATTAAGTCTGGGTCAAGATCGAGTCACGATCAAGCAAGACCTAATTAGGCTCAGAGGTTAGAGTCTGGATTGTAGGCTAACCCAATTGGTTCTGACTCAACAATTTGGTGTCTAAGGTAAGTTTGGCACAGACGACCGACTGGTTTTTAATTGGAAGCTACTCGACCTGAATGCGTTCTTGTGCGAGTTAATGGCATATTCCTTCCACCGGTCTCACTTACCTGGCCATATCTGTTGACACAGTTCTGATCTGAGGTGGTCAATAATCCGAGCTGACCCATGCCACTAGGTTAGTCATAATTGTTATGACTAAGCCAAGTCTAGTTTAATGAGACCTGAATCAATTCTCCCTAAGAAAAGATTAAGTCTGAGGTCTTCCACCATTGTAGATGTGCGGGCCCTTCCCGGGGTTGATTGTTCTCGGCTGGATACAGTGGCTCAGTTGCACCGGGAAGACGCAACCATGTCTATTAGGCATTGGATGCTATGGGCTGGAGGATGAGTTGGGCTCAATATTCCGGATACGGTGAGAGACCCAATTAGGAACCCAGTCTATGCAAATGGTGGGTCTGACTTAACTAAGGAGTGGATCAATATTCCGGATACGGTGAGATTCATGAATTAGAGACCAAGTTTGGGTGCACCATGATTAGAGAATCATTGAACAAGAGTTGTTCACTCATTGGCTAACCCATCACCAATAACTGTTAGGTGAGGTGATGAGTCAGTTGGTGAGACCGCACCACCCACTAGAAATCATCAATCGCGGAGATTTTCGCATCTCTACAGAGGGAGTGTAGGGATCCGAGAAAATAGTGGGAGCTAATTTGTTTAAAAATAAAATCCCTAAACAAATTGGTCAAGTCAAAATTACAGTATCTAACTAGAATCTTTGACTCTCTACAGGAAAATGTCTGCGTCCAACCCACTGGCACGTATCCTAGACACACATAGACTGACTGGACCCAATTATAAAGATTGGCTCAGGAACTACAAAATTGTTTTGGGTTCAGAGAAGTTAACACATGTTTTGGACCAGGACCCTCCCACCTTACCAGCTCGTCCATCCACTGAACAGAGAGCGTCTCTGGAAAAATGGATTGACGAAGACAATAAGGCCAGATACTACATGTTGGGCTCGATGTCTGATGAGCTCCAGCGCCAACATGAAGATATCGGGACTGCTCGCCAAATGTTGGCTCACCTGCAGGAGATGTTTGGTGAACAGAGTCGCGCAGCCAAATATCAAGTCACGAAACGACTTTTTAAGGCTAAGATGCGTGATGGGCAGTCAGTCCAAGATCACTGTCTGACAATGATCAAGGACATGGAAGAGCTTGAGAAGCTCGGTGTGAAGTTGGACTTGGACTTGCAGAATGATATTATTCTGCAATCCTTGACTGATGCATATGGGCAATTCATCATGAATTACCACATGCATAAACTTCAAAATTCCTTGGCCGAGTTGATGAATATGCTGGTTACCGCTGAGCTTTCTATGAAAGGTTCTAAAGGCTCAGTTCTTGCTATGGAACGGACTTCTTCCAAAAGAAAGTCTTATGGAAAGAAAAAGAAGTCTGTGAAAAAGCAAAAGGTAGAAGGATCAAAGAAGAAGAAGGCAGAACCGAAGAAGAAGGTCGATGGCAAAGGAAAGTGTTTCCATTGCAACAGCGACGGCCATTGGAAGCGGAACTGCCCTACTTACCTGGCCACCCTAAAGAACAAGAAGGAAGGTCCTTCTGGAGGTATGCTCGTTATTGAGTCTAACCTTACGGTTTCTTCTGCATCCAGTTGGGTGCTTGACTCTGGTTCTAGTGCTCATCTATGCACTTCTATGCAGGGTCTTGAGGATAGCAGGAGGCTGAGGGATGGAGACATGATCCTACGCGTCGGTAATGGAGCAAGAGTTGCTGCAGTAGCCGTGGGAACATACCCTCTTCGATTACCATCTGGTTTAGACTTAGTTTTAAAAGACTGTTATTATGTGCCTGCAGCTAGCAGGAATTTGATTTCTGTTTCATGCTTAGCACAAGAAGGTTATGTGATCACCTTCTTTAAGGACCATTGTAACATTCTTTATGAAAGAAATAAAATTGCAAATGGTTTCCTTATTAATGGTCTTTATCAGCTACATATTGATGTACCTGTTCTAACTATCGAGCAAAACGTGAATGCCAAACGACCTAGGGATAGTCCAAACGACAGATATCTATGGCACCTGAGATTAGGTCATATAGCAGAAGATAGGATCAACAAATTGGAGAAAAATGGGCTATTGAGTCCATTGACTTTTGAGTCATATCCAACTTGTGAATCTTGTCTTCAAGGCAAAATGACTAAACTCCCTTTTGTTGGACATGGGGAGAGGGCCACAGATCTCCTTGCCCTAGTACATACTGATGTGTGCGGCCCATTCGATGTGCCGGCTAGAGGCAATTTTGTCTACTTCATTACCTTTACCGATGATCTGTCTAGGTATGGATATGTGTATCTTATGAGACACAAGTCTGAAGCTTTTGAAAAGTTCAAAGAATTCAGACATGAAGTAGAAAAACAAACTGGAAAACCCATTAAGGTTCTTCGATCAGATCGAGGAGGTGAATACCTTAGCCGGGAATTCCTAGACTATCTTAAGGAAAATGGCATAGTCTCTCAATGGACTCCACCAGGAACACCTCAACTCAACGGGGTTTCAGAACGGAGAAATCGGACTCTATTGGATATGGTTCGATCCATGATGAGCTTCACAGACCTCCCTGATTTCCTTTGGGGACACTCATTGTTAACTTCAATCTATCTACTGAATAGGGTTCCCTCTAAAACCGTTCCTACCACACCGTATGAGATATGGCACGGTAAGAAACCAAGTCTGAGTCATCTCAGAATTTGGGGTTGTCCGGCTTATGTCAAAAGACAACAAGCGGACAAGTTAGTG
>QRFJ01000998.1:36678-211738 GCA_006176705.1 Cocos nucifera
AAGAAAAAAAAAGAGAGAGATGGGGTATGGCCTAAGAATAAGTTCTTTGAAAGTTGGGCACAAATAGTCTTTATATTAGACCCTTGCTGCGCCATGCAGTGCCTACATCACCCCAGCAAATCAGCATTGCTTTGTTCAATCAAATCTAAATTCTGATTGGTGGGATGAATCACCGTGATCTAATCAGATGAGAGACCCATAGATTCATCTTAAGGTGGTGCCTAAGATTTGGTATCAAAGCTATAGGTGAGTGGTCACCTAGTTTGAATCACAAGAACAACCTGGAGTCCCATCCATATGGGAGCTCAGGCATCCCTATCCATTAGCACGACGCCATCCTAGCATGTGCCCCTTCCTTTCTAATTTTTAGGTAAAGGGACAAGCCCCTATCTACTCTCAATAAAGTGCATGACACATGGGTAGATAAGATGTCCAATGGGTCAAAGGTCAAATGTTGGCAAAGTCAAACAGGACAAGATTACAGGTGATTGGAAAAGGCAGGTGTGTCTTAAATTTATCTCATAAATTAAGAACAAACTTTTCTAACCTAGACAAGCTCCATCAAAACTAGGTAAAGGTACCTGAGTGAGCACAAACTCATTTGCTCATCGAGAATAACTTTTAATGATAGAAAAGGAAGAATGGTTGGTTCCAACGTTGCTAGCATTGATTTCCTTGACCTATATTGAATCTAAATTCAAATCATATTAAACTGATTAGTCATTGATGAATCCCAGATCCAAATATTTATTTGCGGACCCAGTTAGGTTCAATTTTAATGGTAATGGGATATGTAGGTGATCTCCATCATCAACATCAATCGAAACTCCTTTCGATGGATCAGAATCTTCTGATTCAGATAAGAATGAATCGATCATACTAAATCATGTCTAATGCTCCCAAAATTCCACCAGTGACACCTAGCAATATACTGAGTGGCAACCCATCAAAATTGAAAAATAAGAACCTCGCATCGGTGCAGCTACTTGTGTATTAAGCTTTCTCTATCTTGAGCTTTTGATTAGATTAGGGTTAAGGTGAACTCGTCATAACACTTAACTTTCCATCAATACGATTTAATTCATTCATTCAAGTCCGATGGT
Source organism: Cocos nucifera (assembly GCA_006176705.1). Taxonomy (NCBI): domain Eukaryota; kingdom Viridiplantae; phylum Streptophyta; class Magnoliopsida; order Arecales; family Arecaceae; genus Cocos; species Cocos nucifera. Next base: position 37,782 of record QRFJ01000998.1, read on the forward strand.
GAAAAAACCTTAATAGAAACTCTTTCTATTATTATCACTCTCTGCATGGCCATGGGCTTATGAAACTTGATTCCTCATGATCATCATAGGCTTGCTCCTCATCCAAAGGTAGATAGAATTCCATCTTGTGCAATCCAATTCCTACAATGAACATGCATAAGCCAAACATACACCTCAGGAATTTCGAATGGCTAGAAGACTGAGTCCATGGTGTAGTCAAACTATAACACGCCTCAGTGAACTATCCCGATGTACCTAGGTCAAAGAACCGACACACCACTTATGCTTCGAGTCCAGTCATCGACGAGAAGGTAGACTTCTTATGACTAAAACTCGAGATGGTCTGACTCGCTCAGTGCCCTTGTTCTCTATCGAGTACCTGTACTCTCACTTATTGGTTGTCTCTATACCATAGACATTAAGACTCATCTATTATAAAAAAGTGATTGTAACTACCTTTTTCAGATAAGTCACCAAATCCTCAGATGATCTACCGGTAGAGAGCATTTTTATGAGTTAACTAATGAAAATTGTCTTATACGTTAAATTTTGTCAACTCATTTGAAATATAAGAATATCATTACCATAACTCAAAGGATTATCACAGACACTAAATATAACATATAGTGATAGAAAATAACCCATTTTATTATTTAATGGTCAAAATTATAATTTTGCCCCTAGAAGTGTATTAATAAAGTGTCAGCAATTCTGGCTTCTAGGGCACACATACTATATAGAAGAATGGCGAGGCCAATAGAATATCTTGTGACCATCCTTCCGAATAATGAAAATCAGAAGCAATATGGTGCAATTTGGCTCTAATCTTGAAATGAAATTTTTGGAAGTAAGCTCATTCACCTTTTTTATGAAGGAATGCCCGATATTCTTCGCCTGGGTTTTTGATGGATATGCCGAGGATTGATGCCGAGGTTATGTTGAAAACATCGGACTGAGCCCGTTGACCCCCAAGCAATCAATACTTAGTGAAAGAAAGGGTTCGAGGACATGCCCCAAAAGGTAGAAGTATAGCGGAAAAAGTCGACAAAGCTTCTAATGTTGGGTTTATCCGAGAAGTCCAGCTATCTGACTTTGGATCTCTAAGGTGTCCTGGTCAAAAAAAACCATGGCAAGTGGAGGATGTGCAACAACTTTAAGAAGCTTATAAGGTCTTATCCAAAAAGATAGCTATCCTTTATCCAGAATCGACCAAATTGTGACGTGAACTTCAGGTCTAACGAGCTCCTCACCTTCATGGAAACCTTCTCTGGCTTTACAATCCAAATTCGATGGCAACGAAGGGATGAGGAGAAGACTGCTTTTATTTACTAATCATGGTCTTTACTCTTATAGATCATGTCCATGGCCTTAAAAATGCAGGCACGACTTATCAGTGCTTGGTCAATAAAATCTTGAAGGAGTAAGATCGATCGTAATATGGAGGTTTTACATCGATGATATGCTGGTCAAAAGCAAAGATTGTCAATCATGGTCGCATAACCTGAAGAGGCTTTAGATGTGCTCAGAAAATAAAAGATGAAGCTAAACCCAACCAAGTGGGGTTAGCTTAAGAAAATAATTTTAGGATTCAAAGATCTCGAGAATGAGGGATCGAGGCCAACCCAAAGAAAATTTGAGTTATCCTAAAGATGACCACTCAAAGTCCATTCAGAAAGTTCAACGCCTGATCAAAAAATGAACTGTCTTTGAATCATTTTGTCTCAAGGTCGGCCAAATGCCTGCATGCCCTTTCCTTCCAAATCCTCAGAAAATTAAAAGATTTTCACTGAACTCAAGAATGCCAAAAGGCATTCAACAAGCTCAAGAACTACTCGCTCAACCCCCTACTAGCCAAACCAAATCTAGAGAGGAGTGATTTCTCTACCCATGGTATTCCTATGGTGTGCGATATCTGCTGAATTCAAGAAGTAGGCAAAAGTATAGTGATCAGTCTACTACATAAGCGGATCCTAAGAATATCCGAGATCAGGTATATAAAGTTGAAAAAATTGACTTATGCTCTTTTGATTGCAGCAAGAAGACTTCAACCTTACTTCTAGGGACATGCTATAACGCTTCTCACTAACTAGCCGATCAGAGCAATCCTTCATCAAACAGATGCTTCCAAAAGAATTAACAAAATGGACCATTAATTAACAGAGTTTTGCACATCAACACCGACTTTAAACTCACCAATTCAATGGCTCAGGCACTGGCCAACTTTCAATAGTTGAATGCACCATTCTAGATGAAGCCAAGCTTGAACAGAATGAGACCGGCATCTCATGGTTGCAATCGAGCCTCTCCGAAGAAAGTGCCGACCTTCATGAAGGTTTTGGATCCTGTACATGGATGGTTCATTCAACACTATTGGATGCTGGTGCGGGATTAGTCTTGGTCAACACCAAGGGAGTCATTGTCGAGTACGTGCTATGCTTCAAATTTTTTACAACTAATAATGGGGCTGAATATGAAGCGCTGATCATCGGGTTAGAAATAATAAGAGAGTTAAAAATAGATCGGCTTCAATCTCTGTGATTCTCAATTAGTGGTCCGCCAGTTTAGTGCAAACTTATGAAGCATTGAGAGGAAATATGAATGAAATACCTGAGAAAGTAAAGAATTTGACTCTGGCCTATGGCAGTTTTGGCATTCGATAGATTCTGAGGGTAGAAAATACAAGAGCCAACCTTCTCTCTAAATTGGCCACTTCAGCCCCAGTCGAACTATCCAAAGAAGTATTTTTTGAAACTCTAAAACACCCAAGCTCAGAGGAATCACAGCTCGTTATGCAGATGGAGCTCAAGCCGAGCTGGATTAACCCATTATTTAGCTATCTCAAAAAGGGAGTTCTTCCTCATGATCCGAAAGAAGCTTGGAAACTCAGGAATCAAGCCTTTCGGTACATTTTATATGAGAATAAGTTGTTAAAAGATCATAATTCGCTACACACTGAGATGTCTCCGATCCTTTCAAAGGTCGATTTGTATATGAAAAGTACAATGAAGAGAATTTATAGAAGTCATGTTAGGAGCCAGATCTCTGTCACAAAAACTACTTTGACAAGGATACTATTGGCCGGCCTTGTACTATAATTCTATGGAGTATGTCAAGAAATATGATCGCTGTCAGAGAAATGCAAACATACAAAGATAGCCAGCCTCCGAGCTTACTAACTAAGCGCACCTTAACCCATTTGCACAGTGGAAAATGGATAATACTTGACCCTTTTCCAACTGACATCTAAGATTGAAAGTGAACCTTCTCAGTTGCGATCCACTACTATCAACCAAATGATCGAAGTCGAACCACTAGCAAAAATTATTGAGGCCAAGGTATAGGACTAAAGGGTAATCCTGATTTCCCGATCCAGGTTCGTCCAGATCTGATCAGATCAAGAGATATATTTCAAAAAATTTTTCTTGATCTCAATCAGATCTTGATAGTTTCAATCTGATTCTTTTTTATTATTTAAATAAAAATAAAATAAAATAATAAATAAATCAATTTATTACCTGATTTGGGTAATCCTATTACCCTAGATGATCCTGATTGCAGCGGAAGGTTCTGGATCTAGCCACGCAAGCGCTGGCCTTACCGGTATCCACTCGGGTGATCTGGAGATCCTCTTCTTCTCTATCACACCTCCAAAAATAATCTGGATCTGATCTGGAGGATCTTCAAAACTCTTTTGAAGATCTGCAGTCGTCCTTTGCAGCAGCGCAGCCTTTCTTGCTTTTATCGCCTTTCTTGATCTGAATCGCACCAACCTAAAGTCCAAAACTCTTTTGGACGTGGAGAGCAAGGGGAGAAGAGTATGGCATGGAGAAGGAGGGGAGAGGCAGCCTTGGGGCATGGGGTCTTCTAATGAATTCATTCACATCAATTAGGGTGGGCGGTCTTATTTATAGACCTCTTATGATCCAACTCCTTTCCTCTCAACCAATCACAACCTTTGTGAAATCAGATCTAAATCTGATTGGTGAAATAGAACCCTGGATTCCTCTTAGAGGGGCGCCTAAGACCAGTCAAACTGGATTCTTAGTAGAACTCTAATTGGAATCCAAAAGGAGGTGGAGTCCTTGTCCAACAGGACTCTAGGCGCCTCCTACTTGGGCTCACGCCACCCTTGGCGTGCCCGCCCTTCTCTTGCCAGGTTCTGGCAGGGGACAGGCCCCACCAGTCTCCCAATAGGTGCATGACATTGGTTCAAAAGTCAAAGGGTCAATGGTCAATCGTTTGACCAGTCAAAGGTAGACTTTTGACCAAAGTCAAAGAACAAGAAATGCAGGTGACCAAAAATGCAGTAATATGCTTACAAATAAGACAACCTATTCTGACTTGGACAACCTCCAGTCAGACCAAATATGAAGGCCTCTGATTGAGCACAAACTCCTTTGGCTCAGTCAGGACAACTTATTTATGATAGTAAAAGAAGAACGTTAGTTCAATCGAGTGCTAGCATCGATTTCCTTGAACCTAATTGAATCTCATTCAGACAATTGAACTAGATCAGTTCAATTGATGATCACCAGATTCAAACCCTTGTTTGTATGACCCAGTTAGGTTAGTTCTGTATGGTAATGGATATGTCATGATCTCTATCATAGACATCATCGAAACTCCTTTCGATGGATCAGAACTCTTCTGATTCGAACAGCTAGAATGATCGATCATCTAAATCATTCTAATTGCTCCAAATCCACCAGTGACACCTAGCAGTATATGGTGGCAACCCATCAGAGCTGAATGCGAACCTCTTGGTGCAGCTACCTGTGTGATTAAGTTCTTCTATCTTGAGCCCCGATCAGATTAGGTTAAGTGAACTCGTCAAACCCTAGTCTCTGTCATATGATGTAATCATTCGATTCGAGTCCAATGTGAAAATCTAAATAGAAACTCTTCTATTATTTCACTCTACCATGGCCATGGATTTCTGGACTTGATTCTCATGATCATCATAGGGCTACTCCTCTACCACCGAGGTAGATAGATTCATCTTGATGCAATCCAGTTCCTACAATGAACATGTCACAAGCCAACATACACCTCAGGTCCATTATGGCTAGGAGACCGAGTAATGTGTAGTCAAACTATAACACCTCAAGGTGAACTGCCGATGCATCTCAGGTCAAAGAACCAGACACACTACTGCAGCATCGAGTCAGTCATTGACGAGAAGGTAGACTCCCTAATGACTACTCGAGGTGGTCACGCTCAGTGCCCTCGTTCTCTAACGAGTACTGTACTCTCGCTCCGGTTCTCCACACCGTAGACTCAAGACTCATCTACTAAAGAGAAGCGATCGTAACACCAACCTTCGGATCAATCACCATCCTCGTGATGATCCTATGTCGGAGAGCTGTTTATGAGTTAATAATGATTATTCTATGTCTTAAATTTTCACTCTTGAAAATATGATTATCATTACCATTAACTCAAAGGATGTATCACAGCACTAAATACACATGTGTGATAGAAAATAACCCATTTCATTAATTATAGTCAAAATTACAATTTTGCCCCTAGAAGTGTATTACAAGTGTCAGCCAATTCTGGCTTCTAGGGCACATATATCTAACAATCTTCCCACTTGTCCTAAAGCCAATTGGCTACAAGTCTAAGTCCCATCTTCTCAAGGTGGCTTCGATCTTCTGCTGGCCCATCGCTTTGTAAGTGGGTCTGCCACATTATCTGTGGAGTTGACTCTCTTGACCTCAACGTAACCTTTCTCAAGGTAATCGCGGATGAGATGATATCGCCGCTCAATTGTGCTTGACTTCTGGTGAGACCTCGCCCTTAGCAAGGGCTATGGCGCCATTGTTGTTCAGTAAAGAGGAATGGCATCTGATGGCATTACTACCAATTTTGTAGCAAACTTCTAACCAGAAAGCTTCCTTTGCAGCCTCTGATGCAGCTATATATTCTGCTTCCATGGTGGAATCTGCTATCACAGTTTTCTTGGAACTCTTCCAGCTGACAGCTCCACCATTGCACACAAACAGACTTCCAGATGTCGACTTTCGATCATCTATATCAGACATGAAGTCCGAGTCTGTGTATCCTTGAACTTGGAGTTCTCCATTACCAAAGACCAACATCATATCCTTAGTTTCTTCTCAAGTACTTAAGGATACATTTCACTAGAGTCTAGTGTTCTTCACCTGGATTTGACTGATAATCGCTTGTGACACTCCACAGCATGGGTTATATCAGGTCGTGTACATAGCAAGGCATCATGAGGCTCCCTATTGCAGAAGCATAGGATCTTGCTCATGCTTCTATTTCCTCAGGTGTTTGTGGGCACATCTTCTGGAAAAGATGAATACCATGTCTGAAGTATTACCTTGTTTTCCATACTAAACTCTTTAGTACTTCCCTCTATGTACATTCTGTGAAAGTCCTAGCATCCTATTCGGTCTATCCCTATAGACCTTAATTCCTAGAAAAAGGATGCTTCACCTAGGCTTTCATGGAGAATTCCTTGACAACCACATCTTGACTGATTGTCAACATGGGAATATCATTCCCAATAAGGAGGATGTCATCCACGTACAAACGAGAAAGACAACAGCGCCCACTGACCCTTTTGAAAACACAGGTTCCTCTTCTTTTAATGAAAATCAAACTTTTTGATCACATCATTGAAACGAGTGTCCAGCTCCGAGATGCTTTGCTTAAGTCCATATATGGACCTTGCAGCTTGCAAACCTTGTGATCAGTAGTCACTGGATGTGAAACTAGCGCTGTTCCATATAGATATCTTCCTCAAGATATCCATTTAGGAATGCCATTTTTACGCCCATTTGCCATATTTCATAATCGAAATAGGCTGCAACAGCAAGCAATGTGCAGATGGATTTTAGCATAGCTACCGGGGAAAAGGTATCCTGATAGTCAATGCCTTGCGTTGACTATAACCTTTTGCCACTCAGTCTAGCCTTGAATGTCTCTCACATTCCCATCTGCACCAATCTTTCTTTAAAGATCCATTTACACCCAATAGGTACTATACCTTCTGTGATCTACCAAGGTCCAGACTTGGTTTGAGTGCATCGAGTCGATCTCTGACTTCATGCCTCAAGCCATTTCTCAGAGTCGATATCTGATATCGCCTCGTTGTAGGTTTTGGGATCATCTCCATGAGCACCATTACCTACGAGGAACATTTCCTCTACATCCTCTGAAATAATACCTAAGTATCTTTCAGAGGGACGGGAAACTCTTCTCGATCTACAGGTGGAGGAGGTAGTGTTCTTATTGGCTCAACCTGATTTGTTCCACTTTGGTCCTTAGCTCTTCTGCTTGTGAGACTTTCTCATCAACTTAATCTGCTTTCCAATGCCACTATCTTGAATAAACTAATTTTTCAGAAATATGGCATTCGACTCACAATCACATTGTGGTCTTCTGGAATGTAGAAATAGTATATTAAATGACTCTTTAGGATCTCTATGAATACGAGCTTAAGACCTAAAAATAAAATTAAATGAAAAGGATAAATTAAATCACATTCAATTTACCTGAATAGGGTAATCCTATTACCCTGTTGATGATCCTGTTTGCAGCGGAAGGTTCTGGATCAAGCCACGCAAGCGCCTGGCCTCTACCGGTATCCACTCGGGCTGGATCTGGAGATCCTCTTCTTCTCTATCACGCCTCCAAAAATCAGATCTGGATCTGATCTGGAGGATCTTCAAAACTCCTTTTGAAGATCTGCAGTCGTTCTTCGCAGCAGCGCAGCCTTCTTGCTTTTGATCTCCTTTTCTTGATCTAAATCGCACCAATCCAAATCCAAAACACTTTTGGACGTGGAGAGCAAGGGGAGATGAGAGTATGGCGTGGAGAAAGGGGAGAGAGGCAGCCTTGGGGCGTGGGAAGATTGCTTCTTGATTATTTCTTTTTTTTATTTTTCACTTGGGCGCTGGGTCTCTTATATAGACTAAGCGTGATCCAAGTCATCTTCCTCCCAACCAATCACAACCCTTTGTGAAATCAGATCTAAATCTGATTGGTGGGATTAGAGTCCCCTGGATTCCTACTTGGAGAGTGCCTTGGACCAGTCAAACTGGATTCTTAGAAGAACTCTCATTGGAATCCTAAAGGGAGATGGAGTCCTTGTCCAACAAGGACTCCTAGGCGCCTCCTTACTTGGGCTCACGCCTCCCTTGGCGTGCGCCCATCTCCTTGCCAGGTTCTGGCAGGGGGACAAGCCCCCACCAGCTCTCCAATAGGTGCATGACATGTGGTCAAAAGTCAAAGGATGAATGGTCAACGTTTGACCAGTCAAAGGTAGACTTTTGACCAAAGTCAAAGAACAAGAAATGGCAGGTGACCAAAATTGGCAGGTAATGTCTTACAAATAAGACAACCTATTCTGACTTGGACAACCTCCAGTCAGACCATAAGAAGACTTCTGTTTGAGCACAAACTCCTTTGGCTCAGACAGGACGACTTATTTATGATAGCAAAAGAAGAACGTTAGGTTCAATCGAGTGCTAGCACGATTTCCTTGAACCTAATTGAATCTCATTCAGATCAATTGAACTATATTAGTTCAATTGATGATCACCAGATTCAAACCCTTGTTTGTGTGACCCAGTTAGGTTCAGTTCTGTATGGTAATGGGATATGTCATGATCTCTATCATCGACATCATCGAAACTCCTTTCGATGGATCAGAACTCTTCTGATTCGAACAGCTAGAATGATCGATCATCTAAATCATTCTAATTGCTCCCAAAATCCACCAGTGACACCTAGCAGTATATGGTGGCAACCCATCAGAGCTGAATGCGAACCTCTTGGTGCAGCTACCTGTGTGATTCAGTTCTTCTATCTTGAGCCCCGATCAGATTAGGGTTAAGGTGAACTCGTCAAACCCTAGTCTCTGTCATATGATGTAATCATTCGATTCGAGTCCAATGTGAAAATCTAAATAGAAACTCTTTCTATTATTTCACTCTGCCATGGCCATGGGCTTCAGGACTTGATTCTCATGATCATCATAGGGCTACTCCTCTACCACCGAGGTAGATAGATCCCATCTTGATGCAATCCAGTTCCTACAATGAACATGTCACAGCCAACATACACCTCAGGGTTCCATATGGCTAGGAGACCGAGTAATGGTGTAGTCAAACTATAACACCCTCAAGGTGAACTGCCGATGCATCTCAGGTCAAAGAACCAGACACACTACTGCAGCATCGAGTCAGTCATTGACGAGAAGGTAGACTCCCTAATGACTACTCGAGGTGGTCACGCTCAGTGCCCTCGTTCTCTAACGAGTACCTGTACTCTCGCTCCGGTGTCTCCACACCGTAGACTCAAGACTCATCTACTAAAGAGAAGCGATCGTACACCAACCTTCCGGATCAATCACCATCCTCGTGATGATCCTATGGTCGGGAGCATTTTATGAGTTAATAATGATTATTCATGTCTTAAATTTTCAACTCTTGAAAATATGAATTATCATTACCATTAACTCAAAGGATGTATCACAGACACTAAATACACATGTGTGATAGAAAATAACCCATTTATTAATTATAGTCAAAATTACAATTTTGCCCCTAGAAGTGTATTACAAGTGTCAGCCAATTCTGGCTTCTAGGGCACATATATCTAACAATCTCCCACTTGTCCTAAAGCCAATTGGCTACAAGTCTAAGTCCCATCTTCTCAAGGTGGGCTTCGATCTTCTGCTGGCCCAACGGCTTTGTAAGTGGGTCTGCCACATTATCTGTGGAGTTGACTCTCTTGACCTCAACGTAACCTTTCTCAAGGTAATCGCGGATGAGATGATATCGCCGCTCAATGTGCTTGGACTTCTGGTGAGACCTCGGCTCCTTAGCAAGGGCTATGGCGCCATTGTTGTCGCAGTAAAGAGGAATGGCATCTGATGGCATTACTCCAATTTCTGCAGCAAACTTCTTGTACCAGAATGCTTCCTTTGCAGCCTCTGATGCAGCTATATATTCTGCTTCCATGGTGGAATCTGCTATCACAGTTTGCTTGGAACTCTTCCAGCTGACAGCTCCACCATTGCACACAAACAGACTTCCAGATGTCGACTTTCGATCATCTATATCGGACATGAAGTCCGAGTCTGTGTATCCCTGGACTTGGAGTTCTCCATTACCAAAGACCAACATCATATCCTTAGTTCTTCTCAAGTACTTAAGGATACATTTCACAGAAGTCCAGTGTTCTTCACCTGGATTTGACTGATATCTGCTTGTGACACTCACAGCATGGGCTATATCAGGTCGTGTACATAGCATGGCATACATGAGGCTCCCTATTGCAGAAGCATAAGGGATCTTGCTCATGCGTTCTATTTCCTCAGGTGTGCTGGGGCACATCTTCTTGGAAAGATGAATACCATGTCTGAAGGGTATTAATCCCCTCTTAGAGTTTTCCATACTAAACCTCTTTAGTACTTCCTCTATGTACATCTTCTGTGAAAGTCCTAGCATCCTATTCGGTCTATCCCTATAGACCTTAATTCCTAGAATAAAGGATGCTTCACCTAGGTCTTTCATGGAGAATTCCTTAGACAACCACATCTTGACTGATGTCAACATGGGAATATCATTCCCAATAAGGAGGATGTCATCCACGTACAATACGAGGAAGACAACAGCGCTCCCACTGACCCTTTTGAAAACACATGGTTCCTCTTCGTTTTTGATGAAACCAAACTTTTTGATCACATCATTGAAAACGAGTGTTCCAGCTCCGAGATGCTTGCTTAAGTCCATATATGGACCTTTGCAGCTTGCAAACCTTGTGATCAGTATCACTGGATGTGAAACCTAGTGGCTGTTCCATATAGATATCTTCCTCAAGATATCCATTTAGGAATGCCGTTTTCACGTCCATTTGCCATATTTCATAATCGAAATAGGCTGCAACAGCAAGCAATGTGCGGATGGATTTTAGCATAGCCACTGGGGAAAAGGTATCCTGATAGTCAATGCCTTCACGTTGACTATAACCTTTTGCCACTAGTCTAGCCTTGAATGTCTCCACATTCCCATCTGCACCAATCTTTCTCTTGAAGATCCATTTACACCCAATAGGTACTATACCTTCTGGTGGATCTACCAAGGTCCAGACTTGGTTTGAGTGCATCGAGTCGAATCTTCTGACTTCATTGCCTCAAGCCATTTCTCGGAGTCGATATCTGATATCGCCTCGTTGTAGGTTTTGGGATCATCACCATGAGCACCATTACCTATGAGGAACATTTCCTCTACATCCTCTGAAATAATACCTAAGTATCTTTCAGGGGGACGGGAAACTCTTTCCGATCTACGAGGTGGAGGAGGTAGTGTTCTTATTGGCTCAACCTGATTTGGTTCCACTTGGTCCTTAGCTCTTTCTGCTTGTGAGACTTTCTCATCAAGCTTAATCTGCTTTCCAATGCCACTATCTTGAATAAACTATTTTTCAAGAAATATGGCATGTCGACTCACAATCACATTGTGGTCTTCTGGAATGTAGAAATAGTATCCTAATGACTCTTTAGGATATCCTATGAATCGAGCTCTAAAGGACCTAAACTCTAACTTGTCCGCTTGTTGTCTTTTGACATGAGCCGGACAACCCCAAATTCTGAGATGACTCAGACTTGGTTTCTTACCGTGCCATATCTCATACGGTGTGGTAGGAACGGTTTTAGAGGGAACCCTATTCAGTAGATAAATTGAAGTTAATAATGAATGTCCCCAAAGAAAATCAGGGAGGTCTGTGAAGCTCATCATGGATCGAACCATATCCAATAGAGTCCGATTTCTCCGTTCTGAAACCCCGTTGAGTTGAGGTGTTCCTGGTGGAGTCCATTGAGAGACTATGCCATTTTCCTTAAGATAGTCTAGGAATTCCCGGCTAAGGTATTCACCTCCTCGATCTGATCGAAGAACCTTAATGGGTTTTCCAGTTTGTTTTTCTACTTCATGTCTGAATTCTTTGAACTTTTCAAAAGCTTCAGACTTGTGTCTCATAAGATACACATACCCATACCTAGACAGATCATCGGTAAAGGTAATGAAGTAGACAAAATTGCCTCTAGCCGGCACATCAAATGGGCCGCACACATCAGTATGTACTAGGGCAAGGAGATCTGTGGCCCTCTCCCCATGTCCAACAAAAGGGAGTTTAGTCATTTTGCCTTGAAGACAAGATTCACAAGTTGGATATGACTCGGAAAGTCAATGGACTCAATAGCCCATTTTTCTCCAATTTGTTGATCCTATCTTCTGCTATATGACCTAATCTCAGGTGCCATAGATATCTGTCGTTTGGACTATCCCTAGGTCGTTTGGCATTCACGTTTTGCTCGATAGTTAGAACAGGTACATCAATATGTAGCTGATAAAGACCATTAATAAGGAAACCATTTGCAATTTTATTTCTTTCATAAAGAATGTTACAATGGTCCTTAAAGAAGGTGAATCACATAACCTTCTTGTGCTAAGCATGAAACAGAAATCAAATTCCTGCTAGCTGCAGGCACATAATAACAGTCTTTCAAAACTAAGTCTAAACCAGATGGTAATCGAAGAGGGTATGTTCCCACGGCTACTGCAGCAACTCTTGCTCCATTACCGATGCGCGTAGGATCATGTCTCCATCCCTCAGCCTCCTGCTATCCTCAAGACCCTGCATAGAAGTGCACAGATGAGCACTAGAACCAGAGTCAAGCACCCAACTGGATGCAGAAGAAACCGTAAGGTTAGACTCAATAACGAGCATACCTCCAGAAGGACCTTCCTTCTTGTTCTTCAGGGTGGCCAGGTAAGTAGGGCAGTTCCGCTTCCAATGGCCGTCGCTGTTGCAATGGAAACACTTTCCTTTGCCATCGGCCTTCTTCTTCGGTTCTGCCTTCTTCTTCTTTGATCCTTCCACCTTTTGCTTTTTCACAGACTTCTTTTTCTTTCCATAAGACTTTCTTTTGGAAGAAGTCCGTTCCATAGCAAGAACTGAGCCTTTAGAACCTTTCATAGAAAGCTCAGCGGTAACCAGCATATTCATTAACTTCGGCCAAGGAATTTTGAAGTTTATGCATGTGGTAATTCATGATGAATTGCCCATATGCATCAGTCAAGGATTGCAGAATAATATCATTCTGCAGATCCAAGTCTAACTTCACACGAGCTTCTCAAGCTCTTCCATGTCCTTGATCATTGTCAGACAGTGATCTTGGACTGACTGCCCATCACGCATCTTAGCCTTAAAAAGTCATTTCGTGACTTGATATTTGGCTGCGCGACTCTGTTCACCAAACATCTCCTGCAGGTGAGCCAACATTTGGCGAGCAGTCCCGATATCTTCATGTTGGCGCTGGAGCTCATCAGACATCGAGCCCAACATGTAATATCTGGCCTTATTATCTTCGTCTATCCATTTTTCCAGAGACGCTCTCTGTTCAGTGGATGGACGGGCTGGTAAGGTGGGAGGGTCCTGGTCCAAAACATGGGTTAACTTCTCGAACCCAAAACAATTTTGTAGTTCCTGAGCCAATCTTTATAATTGGGTCCAGTCAGTCTATGTGTGTCCAGGATACGTGCCAATGGGTTGGACGCAGACATTTTCCTGTAGAGAGTCAAAGATTCTAGTTAGATACTGTAATTTTGACTTGACCAATTTATTTAGGGATTTTATTTTTAAACAAATTAGCTCCCACTATTTTCTCGGATCCCTACACTCCCTCTGTAGAGATGCGAAAAATCTCCACGATTAATGATTTCTAGTGGGTGGTGCGGTCTCACCAACTGACTCATCACCTCACCTAACAGTTATTGGTGATGGGTTAGCCAATGAGTGAACAACTCTTGTTCAATGATTCTCTAATCATGGTGCACCCAAACTTGGTCTCTAATTCATGAATCTCACCGTATCCGGAAATATTGATCCACTCCTTAGTTAAGTCAGACCCACCATTTGCATAGACTGGGTTCCTAATTGAGTCTCTCACCGTATCCGGAAATATTGAGCCCAACTCATCCTCCAGCCCATAGCATCCAATGCCTAATAGACATGGTTGCATCTTCCCGGTGCAACTGAGCCACTGTATCCAGCCGAGAACAATCAACCCCGGGAAGGGCCCGCACATCTACAATGGTGGAAGACCTCAGACTTAATCTTTTCTTAGGGAGAATTGATTCAGGTCTCATTAAACTAGACTTGGCATAGTCATAACAATTATGACTAACCTAGTGGCATGGGTTAGCTCGGATTATTGACCACCTCAGATCAGAACTGTGTCAACAGATATGGCCAGGTAAGTGAGACCGGTGGAAGGAATATGCCATTAACTCGTACAAGAACGCATTCAGGTCGAGTAGCTTCCAATTAAAAACCAGTCGGTCGTATGTGCCAAACTTACCTTAGACACCAAATTGTTGAGTCAGAACCAATTGGGTTAGCCTACAATCCAGACTCTAACCTCTGAGCCTAATTAGGTCTTGCTTGATCGTGACTCGATCTTGACCCAGACTTAATCCTATTAGGCTGGTCAATTTAAGCATTGTTGATCCCATCTAACCAACTCTTGATTCGGTTTGATCAACCGCTTAGACCTAATTGAGCTACCCAAGCCCGAACCCAGTATTATGAATATGTCTTAGATCTGAAAATTCTCAATTTTAGACCTAATTAATATTCCATAAACTTAATTCTTAATTAAGTAGGGTTCATAAACAAAATATGCACAATAAATCCTAGGGTTTCAGGATCTAGGGTTTTGCAGAAAGTAAGTTTTGGGTTTCTGATTAAGGACGAACACGCAGCACCCCTACACATCATAAGAACACCCCATCGAATGGGAAGAGAGGGCCTTTAAACCCTTCTTCGTTCTTATGACCGGACGGCCAAGAGGAACGCCTTAATCAGGAACATTCAATAAACATTCAATACTACAAAACAGTTATTAGATCTATATCATATATCTCATATACAAATTAGATCTAATCATGGCATATTTTGCATACATCTCATGTATCATAATCATGCATATTTTCAGATCTAAATTATCTCATAATAATCTAAAAAATTAGATTTAAATTGATCTAATCAAAATAAATTCTAATCTAGACAATTATGTAGAACTATTCTACAACTAGTCTAGACATGCATCAATCATATCTCATATGATATTTAAAATTAAATAATTTTTATTTGCTATTTTTTAGATGTTATTATAACACTTATAATATCAAAAAATAGTAAATAAATAGATCTAAAATATGATTTAATCAGATTAAATCAAAACATGCAAGACTATTCTATAGAACTATTCTATTCTTAGAACTAGTCATGCATATCTTTCTAATCTTAGATCCAAATCATTTAATTTTAATTTTTTCTGATTTCAGATCTGATCACATCTCATGTGACATCTGAAAATCACTTATTTTTAATTAAAATAAATTTAAAATCAGATCTAAACTATTTTTAGAACCATGGCTCTGATACCAGTTGAAGGGAAAATCCTGATTTCCCGGACCAGGTTCGTTCAGATCTGATCAGATCAAGAGATATATTTCAAAAATTTTTTCTCTTAGATCTGTAATCAGATCTAGGGATATTTCAGATCTGAATTCTTATTTATTTAATAAAAATTAAAATAAAAGGATAAATTAAATCAAATTTAATTTACCTGAATAGGGTAATCCTATTACCCTGTTGATGATCCTGTTTGCAGCGGAAGGTTCTGGATCTAGCCACGCAAGCGCCTGGCCTCTACCGGTATCCACTCGGGCTGGATCTGGAGATCCTCTTCTTCTCTATCACACCTCCAAAAATCAGATCTGGATCTGATCTGGAGGATCTTCAAAACTCCTTTTGAAGATCAGCAGTCGTCCTTTGCAGCAGCGCAGCCTTCTTGCTTTTGATCGCCTTTCTCTTGATCTGAATCGCACCAACCAAATCCAAAACACTTTTGGACGTGGAGAGCAAGGGGAGAAGAGAGTATTGGCATGGAGAAAGGGGAGAGAGGCAGCCTTGGGGCGTGGGAAGATTGCTTCTTGATTATTTTTTTATTATTTTTGAGTTGGGCGCAGGGTCTTATTTATAGACTAAGCGTGATCCAACTCCTCTTCCTTCCCAACCAATCACAACCCTTTGTGAAATCAGATCTAAATCTGATTGGTGGGAATAGAGTCCCCTGGATTCCTCCTTAGAGGGTGCCTAAGACCAGTCAAACTTGGATTCTTAGAAGAACTCTAATTGGAATCCAAAAGGGAGATGGAGTCCTTGTCCAACAAGGACTCCTAGGCGCCTCCAACTTGGGCACACGCCACCCTTGGCGTGCGCCCTTCTCCTTGCCAGGTTCTGGCAGGGGGACAAGGCCCCCACCAGCTCTCCAATAGGTGCATGACATGTGGTCAAAAGTCAAAGTGTCAATGGTCAACGTTTGACCAGTCAAAGGTAGACTTTTGACCAAAGTCAAAGAACAAGAAATGGCAGGTGACCAAAAATGGCAGGTAATGTCTTACAAAATAAGACAACCTATTTCTGACTTGGACAACCTCCAGTCAGACCATATGAAGGCCTCTGATTGAGCACAAACTCCTTTGGCTCAGACAGGACAACTTATTTATGATAGCAAAAGAAGAACGTTAGGTTCAATCGAGTGCTAGCACGATTTCCTTGAACCTAATTGAATCTCATTCAGATCAATTGAACTAGATCAGTTCAATTGATGATCACCAGATTCAAACCCTTGTTTGTGTGACCCAGTTAGGTTCAGTTCTGTATGGTAATGGGATATGTCATGATCTCTATCATCGACATCATCGAAACTCCTTTCGATGGATCAGAACTCTTCTGATTCGAACAGCTAGAATGATCGATCATCTAAATCATTCTAATTGCTCCCAAAATCCACCAGTGACACCTAGCAGTATATGGTGGCAACCCATCAGAGCTGAATGCGAACCTCTTGGTGCAGCTACCTGTGTGATTCAAGTTCTTCTATCTTGAGCCCCGATCAGATTAGGGTTAAGGTGAACTCGTCAAACCCTAGTCTCTGTCATATGATGTAATCATTCGATTCGAGTCCAATGTGAAAATCTAAATAGAAACTCTTTCTATTATTTCACTCTGCCATGGCCATGGGCTTCTGGACTTGATTCTCATGATCATCATAGGGCTGCTCCTCTACCACCGAGGTAGATAGATTCCATCTTGATGCAATCCAGTTCCTACAATGAACATGTCATAGCCAACATACACCTCAGGGTTCCATATGGCTAGGAGACCGAGTAATGGTGTAGTCAAACTATAACACCCTCAAGGTGAACTGCCGATGCATCTCAGGTCAAAGAACCAGACACACTACTGCAGCATCGAGTCAGTCATTGACGAGAAGGTAGACTCCCTAATGACTACTCGAGGTGGTCACGCTCAGTGCCCTCGTTCTCTAACGAGTACCTGTACTCTCGCTCCGGTGTCTCCACACCGTAGACTCAAGACTCATCTACTAAAGAGAAGCGATTGTACACCAACCTTCCGGATCAATCACCATCCTCGTGATGATCCTATGGTCGGGAGCATTTTATGAGTTAATAATGATTATTCATGTCTTAAATTTTCAACTCTTGAAAATATGAATTATCATTACCATTAACTCAAAGGATGTATCACAGACACTAAATACACATATGTGATAGAAAATAACCCATTTTATTGATTATAGTCAAAATTATAATTTTGCCCCTAGAAGTGTATTACAAGTGTCAGCCAATTCTGGCTTCTAGGGCACATATATCTAACAATATCTGTGTGATTAAGTTCTTCTATCTCATGAACGATAGGTTAAGGTAAACTCATTGAAACCCGAGATCTTTTATTTGTATGACCCCATAGGTTCAAACCTAAGTTGATAGTATAGAAATCAATTTCTATACCAATCAGAATGACCATCTAGTAATGGTACCTGACGTCCGGATAGGTTGAATGTATGCAAAGCAACATTCTTATAACCCTGGCCTATGGTTATCGTATAATTCATCCCTTTGACCAATAATACTTAAGATGACTTTGAGTATTCTATCAACACTCATACAAGTTATCTCTATTATGTTTCAAAATTTTGCAAATTTCGTGACTCCTCACGAGGATTACCCAGGCCTAAGTTTTGCTAAATTGAAACACAATAAGTCATTCTCTTTCTAGAGCTAATCAGGAGTGGTAAATCCCATCTTGACTCACACACCAACTCTACAAGTACTTAACTATACCCAAAAATCTTCCAAACCTATATTAGAAATATAGACAGTCCGATACTAAAGTGTAGTGAGTTGCTTGCAAGTCACTATGGTGATCTCAGATCAAAGGGACACTTATATCTATTGGACTTAGTTAGCTACTCTTGATAGTAGAGTGCTATATTGATCACGTTTAGTGCAGATATATTCCTATATCTCACTTGGATGTCATACCAATGTCTCCACACTATTTGATTATGAGGACAACCAACGCATATGGCATACAACGATCTACACTCGATAAGTTATCGTCCTTGTTAATAACTTATCATTTGATCATGAACAGTTTAAGAACCATCCGATAAATCCTTCTTTATCAATTGATTGTGGTTTTAAGGACTTCATCATAATTTAGGAGTTCATTTAAGGAAGATAGAACTTTTATGATGAACCAACCAAATAACTATTCTTATTAGATAATTCATATATAGGTTTCAATCATCTATAACTTAGATGATTGGCTTTAGGATACATTTTCCAACACTAAACACCACCTAACCCAAATTCGTGGGAAGTAAAAAAAGATCTCTATAGATCTTTTTTCTTCTTGTGGCTCATTTGATGCATTTTTTAATGCTTATATGTCACTAGGGTGTAACACTATATCACAATCCTAAACAATATGTGGCACAATAATCAGCATATCTACATGCATTAATTTTGGATTACTAATAAAGCTGGCAAAGTGGGCTAGCCCAGCCCTAGCCTAGTGGGTTGTGAATATGTGGGCCAGGTCGAGCTTGTCCCACTTGTTAAAATGGGCAGTAAAAGCTCAGACCGATCCTAGCCCATGTGGGCGATGGGTTAGGATTGGGCCAGTCCACTTATTTTTTCCTTTTTATTTTTCTTTTCTAGCCTAAGCTCTTTGCTCATAATTAGTATATTTTAATTTGATTTTCTTTCTTCCTTCTTATTTTTTTAACAAGTTGAATATTTTATTGAAAAAATTAACTCGAGCATTAAGGAAGCACTAAAGTAGTTTATTCATGCATGGCTACTGGCTAATGGCTTGATTATTACAATTCAATCCATGAAATAGGAAGAGATAAAACCACGCTCGTTGACCTGGCAACCAGTTTTGTCATTCAATTCAATTCAATTCAATTGGCATTAACAAGCCCCGAGCACTTTTCAAAAAAAAAATCTTTGAAGATGGGACTGAGGGGCATAGCTGACATTAGAATGAGAAAGCAAAACTCATAAGCCCTCAGCTTGACCGACAGTTAATCTTTTCTTGAATTAATGCTACTTGAAACTAGTGAACAAGGATGGACTTGATGTTATGTAAATGACATAAACAGGTATTAGTGAACACTGTTGTTTACATGATTTTACCTAATTTTCACAGGTCCACTGATGTTATGTAATAAAATAGTTAAATGTATTATCCATAGTCAAATATGGTATCCATAATCAAGTGAAAGAACATCAAACTCAAATGGTCAAATGTATTATCCATGGTACAAAAAACAACATCAAATCAAACAAGCTATTCCTCTACAAATTCATCTTCTTGAAGCATATTTGAATCCACTTTTGATGTCTCAAGGCTAGCGTGCTATCATCTTCATCTAAAATTCACAACCAATGAAAAATCAATTAAAATATTAAATAATCAATTCTAAAAATGAATTAATGAATAAGGATTGTAAAGAATATATAACAAGAATAGAGGAAACATTACCATCAGGATTTGGAACAAAGCCATGCAATCAATTTCGAGTGTAAATTAAAATTTGGATATTTTTTAGAAGGGTAGAACTTCTATATTTGATTAGAACATGACCACCAATACTGAAAGTAGATTTTAATGTCACTGTAGTAATTAGAATGCTCAATACATCACATGCTATGATAAAAAGAGTAAGAAATCATTTAGCATTAGTCTTATTGAGGACATCCAAATCATCATAGTGGTCATAATCAAGTTTTGCTTCATCCAAATAAATATCCATTTTGCATTTACCAGTGTCAACAACATTTTCATTCTGAAATATTTTAAACTCCTACAATATTTTGAATATTTGGACAAAATATAAATGAAACAAATAAGATATAATAATTAATATATAACTAGAAAAACTTACATTGAAGATTTTTGATCTTTTGTGGCTAATTCCACTCCCACTTCCACCTGGCTTATGCAACAAGATGGACTTATTGGATGATGGAGAAGCACTTGGTACATTGAAGTTGCTTGCATATTCTTCAAAAATCTTCTCCAACTTCTCCTTCACATTATTTACCTTCTCTTGGAAAGTTGAAGGATCAAGCTTTGTATAACAAAATTTTAAGAAATCAAGTTTCATTCGTGGGTCAAGAATAGCTCCAAAAGCAAGCACCATACTACAATCCTTCTAATATTTATCAAACTTTGTTTCATCCTAGTAGCCATCTCCCTTATTAGCTTATCATTATTGCCTAAGTTCTTATTTAGCATACATTCAATTTTCCAAACTTGAATAAAATACAAGTTGGAGGTTGGATAAGATGAACCTAAGATCATCTTTGTAGTCTCATAAAATGGTTCCAATAATTCACACACATTATCTCCTCTCCTCGACTCTTCATTTGTTGGATAATATTTATAATTCCTATCAATCCCCTGAAGAATATCAAAAACTTTTTGATATTTTATTGCACTTTCAAGCATCAAGTATGTCGAATTCCATCTGGTTGACACATCCAACTTTAAACCAATTCCTATGTCAATGTTAGCTTGCTGAACACATTCTTGAAATTTGATCATCCTCCCATCTGATCCTCTCATATACTTGACACTCTCTCTAATTTTAAATAATACATCACTGGTTACTTTTAAGCCCTCTTGAACAATAAGATTTAATATATGAGCAGAACACCACACATGAAAGAATTCACCATCACACAACAAGCTATTTTGCAAATAGAGATGATTTTTCAATATAACTTGTGTATTATCATTAGTAGAAGCATTATCCAATGTAAGAGAAAAAATCTTTTTATCTATTCTCCATTGTTTCAAACAATCAAACACAGTTGCTTCTAATTCAGCTCCAGTGTATGAAGGTTTCATACGACAAAAGTTGAGGATTTTACTACATAATTTCCAATTTTCATCAACAAAATGGGCAGTTAAACAAATATAACCCTCTGTAGTAAATATCGTCCATACATCAAAAGTTAAACACACTCTATTAGAAATCTTAGCCATGACTTGCTTAAGCTTCTCCTTCTCTTTGATATAAATTTTTTAGATATCAGACATAACAGTATTCCTAGAATGCATCACCACATCTAGATTTAAGTATTTTGCCCAAGCCCTAATCTTCTCATATTCAACAAAAGAAAAAGGCAAATCATGCTGAATTATAGCTTCTGCTAGCATATGATGATGAACCTTTTGATTTATCTTTCTTGATCTCATTTTGCCATCTTGATCAAAGAGCATTTGACCCACATCTTGATATTTAATTTCTTTACAGCTTGAAATATGATGAGATAAATGTGAAGTCCCATAATTGATGCAAGTTTTAGGATTACTACCAATTGCATATTGTTTTTTACAATGATTGCAAGCAGCCCTTTCAATTTCCTTTTTATCTTTACCAATTTTTGAGAAATATTTCCATACATTTGATGTTTCTCTTTTAGTATTTTTAGCGGGAAGAGCTTCAACTTCATCACCATCCAAATTATTAATAATGGTATTCATTAACTCCATTATTTTCCTATAAACCAATAATTTAAATAAATCAATATGGTCAGTAGTCAGCACACGTTCAAAATGATAAAATCTAATACAATACATCAAAAGATTAAAAATAATAAAACATGATAGGCAGCTTAAAAAAATTTAATCATGGGATTGGGACTACTGAGTGCTCGGACACTTAAATAGAGAGTCACCTAAGTCTATGGAACTACTAGGGAGGGAGGGGAGGGCGCGGAGGAGGCCGCATCCCCTAAGTTTGGGACCGGTGGCCGGTGGGAGCCGGCAAAGGCACATCCGGCATGGCCACATCCGAGATCATGGAGGATATGAGGATCTCGGATGCAAAGGTGGTGGAGCAGGAAGAAGACCCAGGATGGACCACCATGGCCACATTTGAGATCATGGATGACATGAGGATCTCGGATGCAATGGGCAGTGGAGGAGGAAGGAGACCCACGACCATTGACCCACCCCACCTAGCACCCCCTTGACAGTCTCAGACTCCAACCCTTGTCTATCTTTGACTCTCTATTGAGAGAAAAATCAAAAAAAAGATCAAGGCAAACTTACAAGATCGAAGCTATCATCGCCACATGTCGTGAGTCCTCTCCGCTATCACCACCTAGCGTCGCTAGCTGCTTCTCTCCTCTGCCAGACTACCATTGCTTGGATGCCGCCTGCCGGTCGTCTCACGACCCTCACCTAAGTCCTAGCCCTAAATGCCTAGAGGCCACTACCAGAGCGAGAGACCAAGAGTCGAGAAAAGGATAGAAGCCAAAAGGCCCGTCGGTCGAAATGGAATGAGAATCGCCAAATTAGGTTATGTTTATAGCTTATTGGCTATGTGATTATGGGGTTAAATACTTAAACTTATAGGGTTTAACCATTTAATGGTTTAAGTTACCTGGACATGGGCTGGCCATGGGCTGACCTAACCCTAATCCAGTTTAGCCCATGGGCTACTAGGGCTGGGCCAAAAAGCCCACTTGCATATATGGGCTAGAATTTTTTGGCCTGGCCCGACCCATTTTTAGGGCCAAATGGGCTGGCCATTTTGATAGCTCTAATCACCAACTATTTATTGGTGATATCAACTCTTATGATACCAGAGGATCTAGTACCAGATTATTATGATAGAAAGAAAGAAGAAAAATAAAATAAAAACAATCAAGTACGTGGATTAGCCTAAAGGCTCACCTTCACGAGGCATGCAAAGCTCCACTATGAAAGAGAAAAGCAAGTACAAGAGGAGAATACCCAATCTTAACTCACTATATATAAATCTCTCTCAACTAGAAGCTATCCTCTCAAAAGCTCTCTCAAAATCTCAAGGAGATCCACAGAAGCTATAAGATGCTCCATCCTCACAGCCTCTTCATCAAATGCTATGCACCTATTGCTTCTCTCTCTTGCAGGTTGCACGTACTCAGACCTTTGCCAAGCTCCTTTTGATCGCTGTCTAAGCCTCTCTACGTGCCTCTCATGCCACATGCGCCACCTTTGTTGCTCCACAATATCTCAGTCCTTTAAATAGGATAAGAATCCTTTTTTCAGTAGTTCACAAGAGTCCTAGTAGGGCTCTTTCTCCTAATATGAGTCGAACATGATCTTGATGGAGTCTTGGAATATTTTTCAATCTTTAGACCATGACCGCAGCACTCCACTGGATCTTATGGTCTATGTGTAACTCCCATATACCCTTTAGATTAATCACAATCAGAGTCCAAATAGAAAATTTCATCCTGTTCTATTCGCCTTCATCGAGCCAGCTCTATCAGATGTCGAGCTGGCTCTACTACATCTTGCCCAAACACCTGCTTTCTATCTACCTAATAGAGCTAGTTCGACTGTGGTTCAAGCCAGCTCGATGTTTGTCCGAGCCGACTCGATCTCGTATTCGAGCCAGTCTGACTGCTTGCTGATATTGATTCTTCTTTTGCTGTGGATCAAATTCTAACATTAAATCCTAATAATCTCCACCTTGATTCGATATTCGATCTCCACCTATCTTTGAGAGCTTCTAGATCTCCTCGATTCTATGCCCTAGGGCAATCGCCTATTGATCATGGATCGACAAACGTGAGAGTTGAGCTAGACCGCTCGATCCCATCTCCATTAATGGCAATGATCCTCCTGATCTGAACTACTCAGGGTAGCTTTCTACTGCAATAGGAACTTCACCTTATGATGTCGCATGTCATTCTCCTGAGTCTCTTATCTCATGCTGATCCATCTCCACCTGGAGCTACACCTCACACTGGGCTTCCTATTATGAGGTATTTTTCTCCATACTTTCTTCCTCTTAATCCACTTATTGTGCATGATCTTTAGGATTCCATCATCAACTTTCTATCTAAAGTCGATCGAATTTAGTCTACTCAGTGAGATTAAATTCTTCTTAAAGGTGAGTATGTGTCGGACCTCACCCAACTTCTTCACTATTCCATCATGGAGCTTCATACTGACCATCTTGCTGCCCTTGATCTTGCAGCTCGATCAATCTAACAGAAACACAGTGCCCTCAATGTTCTCCAAGGAGTCAAACAGCTCTTCTCTATAATGTACATGATGAAAACAAGCAAAATCTATAATCCATTAGGAGAAAAAAGTAGATACCTCATCAGTAACTAGACAACATCATCACTATCTTCTATATCACTATTGGCCATCACCATAGTAGCATATGTCTGATCTTTGAGTTATGGGCAATCTTTGATCCGATATCCCAACTCGTCATACCGGTAGCATCTGATCTTACTATAATCCCTCATCTTGGACCTAGATCGTCCTTGTCATAATTCTTTGCTGCTCGTATACTACCTTCTGCTCCTCTAGAAATTGCCAAAGCTGAGCTGCCGCCATCTATGCTCGAAGCTTGGTTCTCCCATCTAATAATCTCATTCTGGAGAATCATTGTAGTAACTTTGTCCATCTTGATGGTACTCATGTCTACAAGAAGAGCAGTCACCAAGGACTCATACGAAGGAGGAAGCGATGCTAGTAAGACCAATACCTTGGTCTTCTCCTCAACTTTTTCATAAATACTGAGAAGCTCGATGAAAATCTTCTGAAAGTTAGATAGATGCTCCTGCACGCTCTAACCTTCATCCATCTATAGCTGGTAGAACTATCTCCAAAAAAATAACATGTTGGTGAGCGACTTTGCCATGTATAGCTCCTCGAGCTTCGACCACAGCATCGTTAGAAAAGTTTTGCCAAGTACATGGATCGAGACATCACCTACTAGATACAAGTGGATCGTGCTCATCACCTACATCTAGATCTGCTTTCAATCCTTTACCTCCATGGTGGCTGGCATCTCCTCGTATAAGAGAGCATCGATCAAATCCTGTCGGATGAAGACATCCTTTATCCTTGCTTGCCACAAGAAGAAATTATCCTTCCTATCAAACTTGTTGATCTCTATCTTGATTATGCCTGCCTTCTCTAAATTCTTCAATCTTTAACACCACTACTGCAATCTATGCTCTGGTTGTTAGATATATGTGCTCTAGAAGCCAGAATTGGCTGACACTTGTAATACACTTCTAGGGGCAAAATTGTAATTTTGACTATAATTAATGAAATTGGTTATTTTCTATCACACCTGTGTATTTAGTGTCTGTGATACATCCTTTGGATTAATGATAATGATAATTCATATTTTCAAGAGTTGAAAATTTAAGACATGAATAATCATTATTAACTCATAAACAGCTCCCGACCATAGGATCATCACGAGGATGGTGATTGATCCGGAAGGTTGGTGTACGATCGCTTCTCTTTAGTAGATGAGTCTTGAGTCTACGGTGTGGAGACACCGGAGCGAGAGTACAGGTACTCGTTAGAGAACGAGGGCACTGAGCGTGACCACCTCGAGTAGTCATTAGGGAGTCTACCTTCTCGTCAATGACTGACTCGATGCTGCAGTAGTGTGTCTGGTTCTTTGACCTGAGATGCATCGGCAGTTCACCTTGAGGGTGTTATAGTTTGACTACACCATTACTCGGTCTCCTAGCCATATGGAACCCTGAGGTGTATGTTGGCTATAGCATGTTCATTGTAGGAACTGGATTGCATCAAGATGGGATCTATCTACCTCGGTGGTAGAGGAGTAGCCCTATGATGATCATGAGAATCAAGTCCAGAAATCCATGGCCATGGTAGAGTGAAATAATAGAAAGAGTTTCTATTTAGATTTTCACATTGGACTCGAATCGAATGATTACATCATATGACAGAGACTAGGGTTTGACGAGTTCACCTTAACCCTAATCTGATCGGGGCTCAAGATAGAAGAACTGAATCACACAGGTAGCTGCACCAAGAGGTTCGCATTCAGCTCTGATGGGTTGCCACCATATACTGCTAGGTGTCACTGGTGGATTTTGGGAGCAATTAGAATGATTTAGATGATCGATCATTCTAGCTGTTCGAATCAGAAGAGTTCTGATCCATCGAAAGGAGTTTCGATGATGTCTATGATAGAGATCATGACATATCCCATTACCATACAGAACTGAACCTAACTGGGTCACACAAACAAGGGTTTGAATCTGGTGATCATCAATTGAACTGATCTAGTTCAATTGATCTGAATGAGATTCAATTAGGTTCAAGGAAATCGTGCTAGCACTCGATTGAACCTAACGTTCTTCTTTTACTATCATAAATAAGTTGTCCTGACTGAGCCAAAGGAGTTTGTGCTCAATCAGAGGCCTTCATATGGTCTGACTGGAGGTTGTCCAAGTCAGAATAGGTTGTCTTATTTATTTGTAAGACATTACCTGCCATTTTTGGTCACCTGCCATTTCTTGTTCTTTGACTTTGGTCAAAAGTCTACCTTTGACTGGTCAAACGTTGACCATTGACCCTTTGACTTTTGACCACATGTCATGCACCTATTGGAGAGCTGGTGGGGGCCTGTCCCCCTGCCAGAACCTGGCAAGGAGAAGGGCGCACGCCAAGGGTGGCGTGAGCCCAAGTAGGAGGCGCCTAGGAGTCCTTGTTGGACAAGGACTCCACCTCCCTTTTGGATTCCAATCAGAGTTCTACTAAGAATCCAGTTTGACTGGTCTTAGGCACCCTCTAAGGAGGAATCCAGGGGTCTCTATTCCAACCAATCAGATTTAGATCTGATTTCACAAAGGGTTGTGATTGGTTGAGAGGAAGAGGAGTTGGATCACAAGAGGTCTATAAATAAGACCCTGCGCCCAACCCTAATTCAAAGCAAATGAAATTAGACATGCCCCAAGGCTGCCTCTCCCCTCCTTCTCCATGCCATAGTCTCTTCTCCCCTTGCTCTCCACGTCCAAAAGTGTTTTGGATTTAGGTTGGTGCGATTCAGATCAAGGAAAGGCGATCAAAAGCAAGAAGGCTGCGCTGCTGCAAAAGGACGACTGCAGATCTTCAAAAGAGTTTTGAAGATCCTCCAGATCAGATCCAGATCTGATTTTTGGAGGTGTGATAGAGAAGAAGAGGATCTCCAGATCCAACCCGAGTGGATACCGGTAGAGGCCAGGCGCTTGCGTGGCTAAGATCCAGAACCTTCCGCTGCAATCAGGATCATCTACAGGGTAATAGGATTACCCAAATCAGGTAAATTAAATTTGATTTAATTTATCTTATTTTATTTTATTTATTAAAATAATAAGAATCAGATCTGAAACATATCAAGATCTGATTGAGATCAAGAGAAAATTTTTGAAATATATCTCTTGATCTAATCAGATCTGGACGAACCTGGACCGGGAAATCAGGATTTCCCTTCAACTGGTATCAGAGCCATGGTTCTAAATTGTTTAGATCTGATTTTAATTTTATTTTAATTAGAAAATAAAGTGATTTCAGATGTCACATGAGATGTGATCAGATCTGAAATCAGAAAAATTAAAATTAAATGATTTGGATCTAAGAACATGAAGATATGCATGACTAGTTCTAGAATAGAATAGTTCTATAGAATAGTTTTGCATGTCTTTGATTTAATCTGATTAAATCATATTTTAGATCTTCTTATTTACTATTTTCTGATATTATAAGTGTTATAATAACATCTGATAAACAGCAAATAAAAATTATTTAATTTTAAATATCATATGAGATATGATAGATGCATGTCTAGACTAGTTGTAGAATAGTTCTACATAATTGTCTAGATTAGAATTTATTTTGATTAGATCAATTTAAATCTAATTTTTTAGATTATTATGTGATAATTTAGATCTGAAAACATGCATGATTATGATACATGAGATGTATGCAAAATATGCCATTGATTAGATCTAAATTTGTATATGAGATATATGATATAGATCTGATAACTGTTTTGTAGTATTGAATGTTCCTGATTAAGGCGTTCCTCTTGGCCGTCCGGTCATAAGAACGAAGAAGGGTTTAAAGGCCCTCTCTTCCCATTCGATGGGGTGTTCTTATGACGTGTAGGGGTGCTGCGTGTTCGTCCTTAATCAGAAACCCAAAACTTACTTTCTGCAAAACCCTAGATCCTGAAACCCTAGGATTTATTGTGCATATTTTGTTTATGAACCCAACTTAATTAAGAATTAAGTTTATGGAATATTAATTAGGTCTAAAATTGAGAATTTCAGATCTAAGACATATTCATAATACTGGGTTCGGGCTTGGGTAGCTCAATTAGGTCTAAGCGGTTGATCAAACCGAATCAAGAGTTGGTTAGATGGGATCAACAATGCTTAAATTGACCAGCCTAATAGGATTAAGTCTGGGTCAAGATCGAGTCACGATCAAGCAAGACCTAATTAGGCTCAGAGGTTAGAGTCTGGATTGTAGGCTAACCCAATTGGTTCTGACTCAACAATTTGGTGTCTAAGGTAAGTTTGGCACAGACGACCGACTGGTTTTTAATTGGAAGCTACTCGACCTGAATGCGTTCTTGTGCGAGTTAACGGCATATTCCTTCCACCGGTCTCACTTACCTGGCCATATCTGTTGACACAGTTCTGATCTGAGGTGGTCAATAATCCGAGCTGACCCATGCCACTAGGTTAGTCATAATTGTTATGACTAAGCCAAGTCTAGTTTAATGAGACCTGAATCAATTCTCCCTAAGAAAAGATTAAGTCCGAGGTCTTCCACCATTGTAGACGTGCGGGCCCTTCCCGGGGTTGATTGTTCTCGGCTGGATACAGTGGCTCAGTTGCACCGGGAAGACGCAACCATGTCTATTAGGCATTGGATGCTATGGGCTGGAGGATGAGTTGGGCTCAATATTTCCGGATACGGTGAGAGACCCAATTAGGAACCCAGTCTATGCAAATGGTGGGTCTGACTTAACTAAGGAGTGGATCAATATTCCGGATACGGTGAGATTCATGAATTAGAGACCAAGTTTGGGTGCACCATGATTAGAGAATCATTGAACAAGAGTTGTTCACTCATTGGCTAACCCATCACCAATAACTGTTAGGTGAGGTGATGAGTCAGTTGGTGAGACCGCACCACCCACTAGAAATCATCAATCGCGGAGATTTTCGCATCTCTACAGAGGGAGTGTAGGGATCCGAGAAAATAGTGGGAGCTAATTTGTTTAAAAATAAAATCCCTAAACAAATTGGTCAAGTCAAAATTACAGTATCTAACTAGAATCTTTGACTCTCTACAGGAAAATGTCTGCGTCCAACCCACTGGCACGTATCCTAGACACACATAGACTGACTGGACCCAATTATAAAGATTGGCTCAGGAACTACAAAATTGTTTTGGGTTCAGAGAAGTTAACACATGTTTTGGACCAGGACCCTCCCACCTTACCAGCTCGTCCATCC
Organism: Cocos nucifera; assembly: GCA_006176705.1. Classification (NCBI taxonomy): domain Eukaryota; kingdom Viridiplantae; phylum Streptophyta; class Magnoliopsida; order Arecales; family Arecaceae; genus Cocos; species Cocos nucifera. Next base: position 67,562 of record QRFJ01000998.1, read on the forward strand.
ACTGAACAGAGAGCGTCTCTGGAAAAATGGATTGACGAAGACAATAAGGCCAGATACTACATGTTGGGCTCGATGTCTGATGAGCTCCAGCGCCAACATGAAGATATCGGGACTGCTCGCCAAATGTTGGCTCACCTGCAGGAGATGTTTGGTGAACAGAGTCGCGCAGCCAAATATCAAGTCACAAAATGACTTTTTAAGGCTAAGATGCGTGATGGGCAGTCAGTCCAAGATCACTGTCTGACAATGATCAAGGACATGGAAGAGCTTGAGAAGCTCGTGTGAAGTTGGACTTGGATTTGCAGAACGATATTATTCTGCAATCCTTGACTGATGCATATGGGCAATTCATCATGAATTACCACATGCATAAACTTCAAAATTCCTTGGCCGAGTTGATGAATATGCTGGTTACCGCTGAGCTTTCTATGAAAGGTTCTAAAGGCTCAGTTCTTGCTATGGAACGGACTTCTTCCAAAAGAAAGTCTTATGGAAAGAAAAAGAAGTCTGTGAAAAAGCAAAAGGTGGAAGGATCAAAGAAGAAGAAGGCAGAACCGAAGAAGAAGGTCGATGGCAAAGGAAAGTGTTTCCATTGCAACAGCGACGGCCATTGGAAGCGGAACTGCCCTACTTACCTGGCCACCCTGAAGAACAAGAAGGAAGGTCCTTCTGGAGGTATGCTCGTTATTGAGTCTAACCTTACGGTTTCTTCTGCATCCAGTTGGGTGCTTGACTCTGGTTCTAGTGCTCATCTGTGCACTTCTATGCAGGGTCTTGAGGATAGCAGGAGGCTGAGGGATGGAGACATGATCCTACGCATCGGTAATGGAGCAAGAGTTGCTGCAGTAGCCGTGGGAACATACCCTCTTCGATTACCATCTGGTTTAGACTTAGTTTTAAAAGACTGTTATTATGTGCCTGCAGCTAGCAGGAATTTGATTTCTGTTTCATGCTTAGCACAAGAAGGTTATGTGATCACCTTCTTTAAGGACCATTGTAACATTCTTTATGAAAGAAATAAAATTGCAAATGGTTTCCTTGTTAATGGTCTTTATCAGTTGCATATTGATGTACCTGTTTTAACTATCGAGCAAAACGTGAATGCCAAACGACCTAGGGATAGTCCAAACGACAGATATCTATGGCACCTGAGATTAGGTCATATAGCAGAAGATAGGATTAACAAATTGGAGAAAAATGGGCTATTGAGTCCATTGACTTTTGAGTCATATCCAACTTGTGAATCTTGTCTTCAAGGCAAAATGACTAAACTCCCTTTTGTTGGACATGGGGAGAGGGCCACAGATCTCCTTGCCCTAGTACATACTGATGTGTGCGGCCCATTCGATGTGCCGGCTAGAGGCAATTTTGTCTACTTCATTACCTTTACCGATGATCTGTCTAGGTATGGGTATGTGTATCTTATGAGACATAAGTCTGAAGCTTTTGAAAAGTTCAAAGAATTCAGACATGAAGTAGAAAAACAAACTGAAAAACCCATTAAGGTTCTTCGATCAGATCGAGGAGGTGAATACCTTAGCCGGGAATTCCTAGACTATCTTAAGGAAAATGGCATAGTCTCTCAATGGACTCCACCAGGAACACCTCAACTCAACGGGGTTTCAGAACGGAGAAATCGGACTCTATTGGATATGGTTCGATCCATGATGAGCTTCACAGACCTCCCTGATTTTCTTTGGGGACATTCATTATTAACTTCAATCTATCTTACTGAATAGGGTTCCCTCTAAAACCGTTCCTACCACACCGTATGAGATATGGCACGGTAAGAAACCAAGTCTGAGTCATCTCAGAATTTGGGGTTGTCCGGCTTATGTCAAAAGACAACAAGCGGACAAGTTAGAGTTTAGGTCCTTTAGAGCTCGATTCATAGGATATCCTAAAGAGTCATTAGGATACTATTTCTACATTCCAGAAGACCACAATGTGATTGTGAGTCGACATGCCATATTTCTTGAAAAATAGTTTATTCAAGATAGTGGCATTGGAAAGCAGATTAAGCTTGATGAGAAAGTCTCACAAGCAGAACGAGCTAAGGACCAAGTGGAACCAAATCAGGTTGAGCCAATAAGAACACTACCTCCTCCACCTCGTAGATCGGAAAGAGTTTCCCGTCCCCCTGAAAGATACTTAGGTATTATTTCAGAGGATGTAGAGGAAATGTTCCTCATAGGTAATGGTGCTCATGGTGATGATCCCAAAACCTACAACGAGGCGATATCAGATATCGACTCCGAGAAATGGCTTGAGGCAATGAAGTCAGAGATCGACTCGATGCACTCAAACCAAGTCTGGACCTTGGTAGATCCACCAGAAGGTATAGTACCTATTGGGTGTAAATGGATCTTCAAGAGAAAGATTGGTGCAGATGGGAATGTGGAGACATTCAAGGCTAGACTAGGTGGCAAAAGGTTATAGTCAACGTGAAGGCATTGACTATCAGGATACCTTTTCCCCGGTAGCTATGCTAAAATCCATCCGCACATTGCTTGCTGTTGCAGCCTATTTCGATTATGAAATATGGCAAATGGACGTGAAAACGGCATTCCTAAATGGATATCTTGAGGAAGATATCTATATGGAACAGCCGCTAGGTTTCACATCCAGTGATACTGATCACAAGGTTTGCAAGCTGCAAAGGTCCATATATGGACTTAAGCAAGCATCTCGGAGCTGGAACACTCGTTTCAATGATGTGATCAAAAAGTTTGGTTTCATCAAAAATGAAGAGGAACCATGTGTTTTCAAAAGGGTCAGTGGGAGCGCTGTTGTCTTCCTCGTATTGTACGTGGATGACATCCTCCTTATTGGGAATGATATTCCCATGTTGACATCAGTCAAGATGTGGTTGTCCAAGGAATTCTCCATGAAAGACCTAGGTGAAGCATCCTTTATTCTAGGAATTAAGGTCTATAGGGATAGACCGAATAGGATGCTAGGACTTTCACAGAAGATGTACATAGAGGAAGTACTAAAGAGGTTTAGTATGGAAAACTCTAAGAGGGGATTAATACCCTTCAGACATGGTATTCATCTTTCCAAGAAGATGTGCCCCAGCACACCTGAGGAAATAGAACGCATGAGCAAGATCCCTTATGCTTCTGCAATAGGGAGCCTCATGTATGCCATGCTATGTACACGACCTGATATAGCCCATGCTGTGAGTGTCACAAGCAGATATCAGTCAAATCCAGGTGAAGAACACTGGACTTCTGTGAAATGTATCCTTAAGTACTTGAGAAGAACTAAGGATATGATGTTGGTCTTTGGTAACGGAGAACTCCTGGTCCAGGGATACACAGACTCGGACTTCATGTCCGATATAGATGATCGAAAGTCGACATCTGGCAGACTGTTTGTGCTGGAAGAGTTCCAAGCAAACGGTGATACCATCTCATCCGCGATTACCTTGAGAAAGGTTACGTTGAGGTCAAGAGAGTCAACTCCGCAGATAATGTGGCAGACCCACTTACAAAGCCGTTGGGCCAGCAGAAGATCGAAGCCCACCTTGAGAAGATGGGACTTAGACTTGTAGCCAATTGGCTTTAGGACAAGTGGGAGATTGTTAGATATATGTGCCCTAGAAGCCAGAATTGGCTGACACTTGTAATACACTTCTAGGGGCAAAATTGTAATTTTGACTATAATTAATAAATGGGTTATTTTCTATCACACATGTGTATTTAGTGTCTGTGATACATCCTTTGAGTTAATGGTAATGATAATTCATATTTTCAAGAGTTGAAAATTTAAGACATGAATAATCATTATTAACTCATAAACAGCTCCCGACCATAGGATCATCACGAGGATGGTGATTGATCCGGAAGGTTGGTGTACGATCGCTTCTCTTTAGTAGATGAGTCTTGAGTCTACGGTGTGGAGACACCGGAGCGAGAGTACAGGTACTCGTTAGAGAACGAGGGCACTGAGCGTGACCACCTCGAGTAGTCATTAGGGAGTCTACCTTCTCGTCAATGACTGACTCGATGCTGCAGTAGTGTGTCTGGTTCTTTGACCTGAGATGCATCGGCAGTTCACCTTGAGGGTGTTATAGTTTGACTACACCATTACTCGGTCTCCTAGCCATATGGAACCCTGAGGTGTATGTTGGCTATAGCATGTTCATTGTAGGAACTGGATTGCATCAAGATGGGATCTATCTACCTCGGTGGTAGAGGAGTAGCCCTATGATGATCATGAGAATCAAGTCCAGAAATCCCATGGCCATGGCAGAGTGAAATAATAGAAAGAGTTTCTATTTAGATTTTCACATTGGACTCGAATCGAATGATTACATCATATGACAGAGACTAGGGTTTGACGAGTTCACCTTAACCCTAATCTGATCGGGGCTCAAGATAGAAGAACTGAATCACACAGGTAGCTGCACCAAGAGGTTCGCATTCAGCTCTGATGGGTTGCCACCATATACTGCTAGGTGTCACTGGTGGATTTTGGGAGCAATTAGAATGATTTAGATGATCGATCATTCTAGCTGTTCGAATCAGAAGAGTTCTGATCCATCGAAAGGAGTTTCGATGATGTCTATGATAGAGATCATGACATATCCCATTACCATACAGAACTGAACCTAACTGGGTCACACAAACAAGGGTTTGAATCTGGTGATCATCAATTGAACTGAATCTAGTTCAATTGATCTGAATGAGATTCAATTAGGTTCAAGGAAATCGTGCTAGCACTCGATTGAACCTAACGTTCTTCTTTTACTATCATAAATAAGTTGTCCTGTCTGAGCCAAAGGAGTTTGTGCTCAATCAGAGGCCTTCATATGGTCTGACTGGAGGTTGTCCAAGTCAGAATAGGTTGTCTTATTTGTAAGACATTACCTGCCATTTTTGGTCACCTGCCATTTCTTGTTCTTTGACTTTGGTCAAAAGTCTACCTTTGACTGGTCAAACGTTGACCATTGACCCTTTGACTTTTGACCACATGTCATGCACCTATTGGAGAGCTGGTGGGGGCCTTGTCCCCCTGCCAGAACCTGGCAAGGAGAAGGGCGCACGCCAAGGGTGGCGTGAGCCCAAGTAGGAGGCGCCTAGGAGTCCTTGTTGGACAAGGACTCCATCTCCCTTTAGGATTCCAATCAGAGTTCTTCTAAGAATCCAGTTTGACTGGTCTTAGGCACCCTCTAAGGAGGAATCCAGGGGTCTCTATTCCCACCAATCAGATTTAGATCTGATTTCACAAAGGGTTGTGATTGGTTGAGGAGGAAGAGGAGTTGGATCACAAGCTTAGGTCTATAAATAAGACCCTGCGCCCAACCCTAATTCAGAAGCAAATGAAATTAGACATGCCCCAAGGCTGCCTCTCCCCTCCTTCTCCATGCCATAGTCTCTTCTCCCCTTGCTCTCCACGTCCAAAAGTGTTTTGGATTTAGGATTGGTGCGATTTAGATCAAGGAAAGGCGATCAAAAGCAAGAAGGCTGCGCTGCTGCAAAAGGACGACTGTAGATCTTCAAAAGAGTTTTGAAGATCCTCCAGATCAGATCCAGATCTGATTTTTGGAGGTGTGATAGAGAAGAAGAGGATCTCCAGATCCAACCCGAGTGGATATCGGTAGAGGCCAGGTGCTTGCGTGGCTTAGATCCAGAACCTTCCACTGCAATCAAGATCATCTACAGGGTAATAGGATTACCCAAATCAGGTAAATTAAATTTGATTTAATTTATCTTATTTTATTTTATTTATTAAAATAATAAGAATCAGATCTAAAATATATCAAGATCTGATTGAGATCAAGAGAAAATTTTTGAAATATATCTCTTGATCTAATCAGATCTGGACGAATCTGGATCGGAAAATCAGGATTTCCCTTCACTGGTACCGCCCGGCTCTGATACTAATTATTAGTGATATCAACTCCTATGATACCACTTGTTGAGGATCTAGTACCAGATTATTATGGTAGAAAGAAAGAAGAAAAATAAAATAAGAACAATCAAATACATGGATCAGTCTAAAGGCTCACCTCCATGAGGCATACAAAGTTCTACTATGAAAGAGAAAAATAAGTACAAGAGGAGAACATCCAATCTTAACTCACTGTACATAAATCTCTCTCAACCAGAAGCTACCATCATAAAAGCTCTCTCAGAATCCCAAGAAGATCCACAAAAGCTACAAGATGCTTTACCCTCATAGCCTCCATGCCAGATGCTATGCACCTAATGCTTCTCTCTCTCGCGGGCTGCACATACTTGATGCTCTACCAAGCTCTTCTTGGTAGCTACCTAAGCCTCTCTACATGCCTCTCATGCCATACATGTTATCTTTCTTGCTTTACAGTATTTCAATCCTTTAAATAGGATGAGAATCCTTTTCTCAGTAGTTCACAGGAGTCCTAACAGTGCTCTTTCTTCTAATATGAGTCGAACATGATCTTGATGGAGTCTTAAAATATTTTCCAACCTTCAGATCATGATCGCAATCCTTCATGGCCGCTAGATCCTATGGTCCATGCACAACTCTCGTAGACCCCTTTGATTAATCGTAATCTAAGTCCAAATAGAAAATTTCATTCTATTCTGTTCACCTCCATCGAGCCGACTCTATTAGAGATTAAGCTGGCTTGACTGCATCTCGCCCAAATACCTACTTTCTATCTACTTGAGAGGGCCGGCTCAACTGCGATTCGAGCCAGGTCAATCTCAGCCCAAGCCAGCTCAACCCCATATCCAAGCCAGTCTGACTACTTGCTGATACTGATTCTCCTCTTGTGGTGGGTTGAATTTGAGGTATTAAATTCTAGCACTATCTCATTGCTTCATAGTTTGGCAATATCTCACTAGCATGTTACCACAAGGTCATGTGACTAAAGGATACCATTTCAACCTCCAAATGTGTGTATCTCACCATGCTTATGAAACTAACAGCAAGCCCACAGCATGCCAATAATCAGCACAAAATGACATCCAGCATAAACTATGCAAATTTAGCAACCAGAACAAATCACTTAAATCATTGTTCTAACAAACCCCATATTGAGAATACCACTGAATACCATTCTTGGTACATATTTTGCAATATTAAAAGTTGGAAACCCAACACTAATGATATATAAAATAAAGACAAATAAATTAAGCCAAAAAATAAATAAATAAAGATACCTATTCCAGACTCTTTCAAGAAACAAGCCCCGAGTTGTAAGAACCGAGAGAGGACCATAGTCAGACCTGATAAATTAATATAAGTTAGCAACACGAATATAGAAAGTGTAAGTTGGAAACCTGAACACTAGACAGGGCTTGGAAGAATATAATCTATCGACAAAGATCACATTCATTAAATCCCATGTAAAAATGTACTTTAAATAAATAAAACAAAAAGAATGACAAAAATGCAAGCCTCCTTTGGAATCAACGGTGTGAGGATAAGTGTGTGCATAGTTTGGATCAGGTTGGTTTAGGGGTATTGTTGAAACTGAAACAACTTAATCAGTCTACTATATGCAAAATTAAGACGACTATATATGAAAAATAGTTCAAACTGACTCAAAAAATTTGGCTCAATTCAATTTATTGGATCGAATAAGATAAATTATAGGTGAAAATGGATCGGATCGGACAAGATCATGAGTGTATTGGAAATTGTATCCTAAAGCTAATCATCCAGATTATAGATGGTTGAGCTTATTATAATTTATACTCAAATTATTAATAAATAAAATTATTATTCTGGCTTTTCATCACTCTTGTGCATCTTTCTTTATGTATTTTTTTATGATAAAGTCCTTAGGACTATTTAGAATTGATAAAAGAGGATTTATGATTTAGTTCTTAAATCTATTTGTAATCAGATGATATGTTGTTACCAAGGACGATAATGTTTATCGAGTGTAGGTCGTTGTACGCCATATGGATTAGTTATTCTCTTAATCAAGGAGTATAGAGATACTGGTATGGCATGCAGATAAAATATAAGGGTATATTTCACTGAACGTGATCCAACTGTAGAGCTCTCTGCTGTCAAGAGTTGCTCACAAAGGATATGGGTATAGGTATCCCTTAGACCTGGGATTACCATGGTGACTTGCAAGCAACTTACTATATTTTGATAATTTTTAATTCAATAATGAAAGATTTTTGGGTGCAGTCAAGTACTTGTTTAGTTGGTGCATGAGTCAAGATGGGATTGACCCCTCCAAGTGTTGGAGAAAATGTATTGCTGTATTTTAATTTAGCAAAACCTCGGTTGGAGTAGTCCATATGATGGATATTAAAATTTAAAATATAATGTGGATGATTTTTCTAGTTTGATAGTTAAATCTTAGGTTATCCTTTGAGCATTGAGATCAACGGGATGAATTGTATGGTAACCATATACCACATGATCATGGATGTTGCATTGCGACTATTCAACCTATCCGGACGATGGGTACCATTGCTAGATGATCACATCGATTAGTACAGAAAATTGATTCTTATGCTATCACTTTAGTATTCAAACCTATGAGGTCACACACAATAGGAGTTCCTACTTGATCTAATGGCTAATCAAGAGTTTCAATAGTCTGGGACTCTATGGTCAAGAGTTCCACTAGACTGGGACTCTATGTTAGGAGTTCCACTAGACTGGAACTCTACTTCCTCGAGTCTTATTAGAATGGAACTCTATTATTATTAGAGGATTAATGAGTAATTAGATTATTGATTAGCTTAATTTAATTAAGCAATGAGGTTTGGTTCAAATCTGATTGAATTGGATTCAATTAGGTTTGATTCGATTAGGTTATGAGATGACTTAATCATTGAGGGAGATTGGATCTTGATTTGATTAGGACTTGAACTCAATTAATTTCTAATTTGATTAAAATTTAATTAAGATGGATTAAGTCTAATTTAATTGAATTTATTTTGGTTCAGTTGGGTCAAACCAAACTTGGTTGGTTAGAGACCTGATTGGATAAACTAGACAGCCCAATTAGTTTGGTTTAATCTCCCTGTGCTTAGCACCTTGACTCTTTGACCACCACAACTTTTCATGATGAATTTTGATTTATTTCCCATACCTAGAGGTGAGTAGATGTCCTATTTTTCCTTCCCTTTAACCTGGCTCAAGTGTTAGATGAGGTTAAGACATCACTTGAATTTTGAATTCAAGTGGGAGGTTGAAACAACTTCATCCTCCCATCCTTATCTTTTCCCCATGCCCTCCCTCTCTTTATCACCACTTTTAATCAGATTAAAAGTGGACATGCACACCAGAAGGAGAGTCCTTCTATGTGTAAAACACCTTTCCAAGCACTAGAATTGGTGAAGGAAAAATGGTTTTTCCTACCACAAGATTGATCTGAATTGATCAGATCTATAGCAAAATTTCAAAAAAAAAATTTACAAATCTAATCGAATTTGAGAATTCTTAGATCTGATCTATATGATATGATATTAAAAATAAAAATTAAAATAAATCAATAACAATCTTTATTACCTGTTTAGGATAAACTATTATCTTGACAATGATCTGGCTGCACCTGAAGCTTTGGATCTAGCCACGCGCATGCCCGACCTCTACCGAAGTCCACATAGGCTGGTTCTAGGAACCTTCTTCTACTAGATTTGATCTTCAAAAATTAGATCTAGAGTCCTCCTATAGATCCTTCAAAATAGCTTCTGAAAGACACGCATTCGTCTCACAAACTAGGTTGTCCTTTGCTTGATCCTTGCGCCAATGGAGTTGGATCTTCTTGCTAGAGTTTTGCCCAACACTTGGGCATGGAGAAGGGAGAGAGGACCAGAAGGTGGTGGCATGGAAGAGAAGAGGGAGTGGCAGCCTTTGGGCATGGTGAATGGGTGCATTAGCAAACCCTAGGGCGTAGGGGTTCTTATAGAATTCCCATCACCTTAGAGTCCTTGATTATCAAACAACCTATTTGCTTGATCAATTCAGACTCTAGGCTAATTCTCCATGTTAAACATCAGACCTACTCTGATGTTTGTCACCCAAAAATCTCCTATAATTGCCTCACAAAATAGATAAGGAAGAAAGGTTGGCATTGGGATTTATCTCTAAGGACTTTGAATCACATTCATATACTTTGACCCAGTCAAAACCATTTTGAATGGGCCTCTTCCCTTATCTATATAGGGCGCATGCCTAGGGGTATGTGTGCCCTCTCCTCTTTCATAGAAACACCTAGGGGTGCACCCCTAGAAATTCTCTAGGGGGTGCATGCCCCTTCTCCCTTAATTTATGCAATCGGGTCAACCTTTGACCCTTATCCTAAAAATTTTAGAAATTAGCAGGTCTTATCCTGTTCCCATCAATGGATTAGGATAAGCCTAAATAAGGTTAGGATAACACTTTTCTAACCTAGAAAAGTTTTAATCTAATCAGGATAACTCCATACAAGGTTCTCGGATGAGCCAAATCCAATTTGACTCAGTCGAAACGGATCAGAAAGACTATAGAATGAGAAAGTCAGGCTTAATCATGTGCTAGCAAGATTTTCTTAAACTTGATTGGATCTAATCCAAAAGAATCAAACTGGATTAGCTCAATTGATGACATCCAGACCCAAACCCTTGTTTGTGTGATCTAATTAGATTTAGTTTTGTATGGTAATGAGACATGTCATGATCTCTATCATCCACATCATTGAAACATCTTTTGATGGAGCAAAACTCTTTCAGTTCATCTAATTAGAATGATCGATTATTAAGATCATTCTAATTGATCCCAAAATCCATCAGTGACATCTAGTAGTATATGGTGGCAACCCATTGAATTGAATTGAACCTCTCGGTGTAGCTACTTATGTGATTGGATTCTTCTATCATGAGTCCTGATAGGATTAGGATTATGGTGAACTCGTTAAACCCAATACCTATCATATGATTGAATCATTCAATTCAAGTTCGATGTGAAATCCTAATAGGAAACTCTTTTCTATTGTATCACACTACCATGGCCATGGGCTTAAAAACTCGATCTCATGATCATCATAGGACTACTCCTCCTCTACCGAGGTTGATAGATCCTATCTTGGTGTGATCCAGTTTCTACAATGAACATGCTATAGCCAACATACATCTCAGAATTCCGAATGGCTAGAGGATCGAGTTATAGTGTAGTCAAACTATAACACACTCAAGGTGAACTACTGATGCACCTTAGATCTAAGAACCAGACACATAACTACAGCATTGAGCCTAGTCATCAACAAGAAGGTAGACTCCCTTATGACTGCTTGAGATGGTCATGCTCAGTGCCCTTGTTCTTAACGAGTACCTATACTCTCACTCTAGTATCTCCACATCATAGACTCAAGACTCATCTATCCTAAGAAAGTGATCATACACCAATCTTCTAGATCTATCATCATTCTTCTGATGATCCTATGATCGAAAGTAGTTTATGAGTTAATTATGAAAATATATATCTTAAATTTTCAACTCTTAAAAATATGCATTATCATACCTATGAACTCAAAGAATATATTACAGACACTTTATACACAATGTGATTAAAAAAAAGTCCTTTATTAATTTTAAGTCAAAATTATAAAAATGCTCCTAGAATGTGTATTACAAGTGTCAGCTAATCTGACTTCTAGGATACTCATCTAACAAACTCCCACTTGACCTAAAGCCAATTAGCTACAAATCTAAGTCTCATCTTCTCAAGATGGGCTTTGATCTTCTGCTGGCTCAATGGCTTTATCAGTAGGTCTACTGCATTATTTATGGTGTCGACTTTCTTGACCTCGATGTATCCCTTCTCAAGGTAATCATGGATGAGGTGATACCGTCGCTCGATGTGCTTGGACTTCTAGTGAGATCTTGGCTCCTTAGCTAAGGCGATGGCACCATTATTATCACAGTACAGAGGGATGGCATCCGATGGCATCACTCTAAGTTCTGTGGCAAACTTCTTGAACCATAATGCCACTTTCATAGCTTTCGATATAGTGATATATTTTGCTTCCATGGTGGAGTCTACTATCACAGTCTACTTGAAACTCTTTCAGCTAACAGCACCATCATTGCATACAAATAGACAACCAGATATCAACTTTTGATCATCTATATCGGACATAAAGTCTAAGTCTGTATACCCTTAGACCTGGAGTTTTCCATTACCAAAAATCAAAAATATATCCTTAGTCCTTCTCAAGTACTTAAGGACACACTTCATAGAAGTCCAGTGCTCTTCGCCTAGATTTGATTGATACCTGCTCGTGACATTCACAACATGTGCGATATCGGATCGTGTACATAATATGGCATACATGAGGCTCCCTATTACCGAAGCATAAGGGATCTTGCTCATGCATTCAATCTCCTCAAGTGTGTTGGGGCACATCTTCTTGGAGAGATGAATGCCATGCCTGAAGGGCACTAGTCTCTTCTTGGAGTTTTCCATGCTGAACCTCTTCAGCACCTCCTCTATGTACATCTTCTATGATAGATCTAGCATCCTATTCGGTCTATCTCTATAGACCTTAATTCCAAGTATACAGGATGCATCTCCTAGGTCTTTCATAGAAAGCTCTTTCGACAATCATATTTTGATTGATATTAATATGGGAATATCATTCCCAATTAGGAGGATGTCATCTACATACAATACGTGAAAGATAATAGCGCTCCCACTGACCTTTTTAAAGATACAAGGCTCCTCATTATTTTTGATGAAATGAAATGATTTGATCACATCATTAAATGAGCATTCCAGCTCTTAAGATGCTTGCTTAAGTCCATATATGGATCTTTGCAGCTTGCAGACTTTGTGATCACTATCACTGAATGTGAAATCGAGCAACTATTCCATATAGATATCTTCCTCAAGATATCCATTTAAGAATATCATTTTCATGCCCATCTATCATATTTCATAATTGAAATAGACTTCAATAGCAAGTAATACGTGGATGGATTTAAGCATGGCTATCGACGAAAAAGTATCCTGATAGTCAATGCCTTCGTACTGACTATACCCTTTCGCTACTAACCTAGCTTTGAATGTCTCTACATTTTCATTTACACCTATCTTTCTCTTGAAGATCTATTTACATCCAATAGATATAGTATATTCAGGTGGATCTACTAAGGTCCAGACTTGGTTTGAGCATATTGAGTCAATCTATGACTTCATTGCCTTTAACCATTTCTCGAAGTTGATATCAGATATCGCCTCATCATAGATTTTGGGATCATCACCATGAATCCCATTTTTTATGAGAAATATTATCTCTAGATCCTCTTGAATAGTACCTAAGTACCTCTCAGGAGGATGAAAAATTCTACTTAAACTATGAGATGGTGGAGGTAGTGTTTGGATTGGCTCTAACTGACTGGGTTTCTTAGGTTCCTTAGCTCATTGCTCTTTAAAGATCTTCTCCTTGAGCCTAATCTATCTTTTGATGCCACCATCTTAAATAAACTATTTTTCAAGAAAATGGCGTGTCAACTCACAATCACAATGTAATCTTCTAAAAGATAGAAATGATATCCTAATAATTTTTTAGAATATCCAACAAATCGATCTCTAAATGACCTAGACTCTAATTTATCTACTTGTTGTCTCTTGACATGGGCTGGACAATCCTAAATTTTGAGATGACTCAAACTTAGCTTCTTGCCATGCCATATCTCATACGGTGTAGTAGGAACGATTTTAGAGAAAACCCTATTCAGTAGGTATATACTTGTCATTAAACTATGTTCCCAAAGAAACTCAGAAAGATTCATGAAGCTTATCATGGATCGAATCATATCTAATAGGATCCAATTTCTCCATTTTGAAATCTCATTGAGTTGAGGCATTTCAGATGGAGTTCATTGTGAGACTACCAATTTTCTTAAGATAGTCTAAAAATTTTCAACTAAGGTATTTACCTCCTCGATCTAATCAAAGAATCTTAATAGACTTTCTGGTTTGCTTTTCTACTTTATATCTGAATTTTTTAACCTTTTTAAAGGCTTCAGACTTATGTCGCATGAAGTACACATACCTATATTGAGATAGACTATTAATAAAAGTGATGAAGTAGAAAAAATTATCTCTAATCGACACATCAAATAGGCCGCACACATCTGTATGTACTAGGACAAGTAGGTCTATGGCCCTTTCCCCATATCATACAAAAGAGAACTTGGTCATTTTGCCTTGAAGACATGATTCACAGATCGGATATGACTCAAAAGTCAATGGATCCATTAGTTTGAATTTTTTCAATTTGTTAATCCGGTCTTCCGCCATATGGCCTAGCCTAAGGTGCCATAGATACCTTTCATTTAGACTATCCCTAGGTCGTTTAGATTCTATGGCATTCATGTTTTGCCCGACATTAAATACAAAAACATCAATATGTAACTGGTAAAAACTATTAATTAAGAAACTACTTATAATTTTATTTCTTTCAAAAAAAATAGTACAGTAGTCCTTAAGAAAGCTAATTACATAACCTTCTTATGCTAAACAAGAAATAAAAATCAAATTCTTGCTTGCTACAGGCCCATAATAATAGTCTCTAAGTACTAAAACTAAAGCAGACAATAGTCAAAGAGGATAGGTTTCTATAGTCACAGCAGCAACTCTTACTCCATTTCTGACATGCAGGATCATCTCACCATCCCTTAGCCTCTTATTCTCCTCAAGATCCTATATAGTAGTGCACAAGTAAGTACTAGAACCAGAGTCAAGCACCCAACTGGATACAGAAGAAACTATAAGGTTAGATTCAATTACGAGCATACCTCCAGAAGGACCTGCTTCCTTCTTGTTCTTCAGGCTAGCCAAGTATAAAGGACAGTTCCACTTCCAATAGCCATCGATGTTGCAATGAAAATACTTTTCTTTGTTAGTGACCTTCTTCTTTAGTTCTTTCTTCTTTGTCTTACCACCTTCTACCTTCTGCTTCCTTGTAGACTTCTTCATCTTTTCAAAAGACTTTCTTTTGAAGAAAGTATGTTCTACAATAAGAACTGAGCCCTTTGAACTTTTCACAAAAAGCTCAGTAGTAACCAGCATGTTCATAAGTTAAGTCAAGGTATATTGAAAGTTCATGATGATCTGCCCATACACATCAGTCAAGGACTGCAGGATCACATAAATTTGCAAGTCTTTGTCCAATACGATGCCAAGCTCCTCTAGATTCTTGATCATTGTCAAACAATGATCTTGGACCGATTGCCCATGATGCATCTAAGCCTTAAAAAGTCTCCACGAGACTTGATATCAGGCTGCATAACTCTGCTCATCAAACAACTCTTAAAGATGTGCCAACATTTGGTGAGCAGTCTTGATGTCTTCATATTGGTGCTATAGCTCATCAGATATTGAGCCCAACATATAGTTCCTTGCTTTCTTATCATTGTCCATCCACTTCTCCAGAGATGCTCTATATTCGGCGGTTGGATAGTTTAGTAAGGTAGGGGGTCCTAGTCTAATACGTAGGTTAGCTTTTCAGAATCCAAAATAATTTTGAAGTTTTTCAGCCAATCTTTGTAATTAGATTCGGTCAGTCTGTGAGTATCTAAGATTCAGGCTAGTGGATTTGATGCAGATATTTTTCTATAGAGAGTCAAAGTTTCTAGTTAGACTTTGTAATTAGACTTAACCAATTTATTTAAAGATTTTATTTTTAAATAAATTAAGCTTCCACTATTTTCTCAAATTCCTACACTCGTTGGTAGAGATGCAAAATTCTTCACGATCATAGATTCTAGTGGATGGTGCGATCCCACTGATTGACTCACCACCTCACCTAACAATTATTGGTGATGGGTCAATCGATGAGTGGACAATTCTTGTCTAATAATTTTTTAATCATAATGCATCCAAACCTGATCACTAATTCATGAAGCTCACTGTGGTCAGAATATTGCTCCAATCCTTAGTTAAGTCAGACCCACTATTTGCATGAATTGGATTTTCAATTGGATTCCTCACCATATCTAGAATATTGAGCCCAACCCATAGCATCCAATGCCTAATAGACATGGTTGTATTTTTTTGGTGCAACTGAACCACTGTAACCAGCCAAGAATAATCAATCCTGAGAAGGGTCCGCACATCTACAATGGTGGAAGATATATGACTTAATGTTTTCTTAGGAAGATTTGGTTTAGGCCTCCTAGACACGACTTGACTTAGTGATAACAATTATGACTAACCTAGTGGCATGGGTTAGCTCGAATCATTAGCCATCTCAAACCAAAACTAGATTGATCTAATCAGCTAGGTAAGTGAGATTAGTAGGAGGAATATGTCATTAACTCACCGTAAATGTATTCAGATCGAGTAGCTTTCAATTAAAAATCTTTGATCGTATCTGCCAAACTTACCTTAGATACTGATTCGTCTGACTAGAACTGATCGAATTAGTCTACAATCCAGGCTCAAACCGTGGAGTCAAATTAGGTCTTAACTTGATCGACCACATGTGATTGTGAGTCGACCTTGATCTAGACTTAATTCTATTAGGCTGGTCAAATTTAAGCACTCTTGATCCCACTTAACCAACTCTTGATTCGGTTTGATCAACCGCTAAACCTAATTGAGCTACCCATACCCGAACCCATGTTTTATGAAAATATCTTAGATCTAAAAATTTATAATTTTTAGATTTAATTGATTTCATAATTTTAATTCTTAATTAAGTTAGGATTCATAAACAAAGCATGCATAAAAATCCTAGGATTTTAGGATCTAGGGTTTTGCAAGAAATTAAATTCTGATTTTTGATTAAGGACAGACGTACAGCATCCCTATATGCCATAAGAGCACCCCATCGAATGGAAAGAGAGGGCAATTAAACCCTTCTTACTCTTATGACTGGATGGCCAAGGAGAATTTCTTAATTAGAATAATAATTACATGATAAAAACTATTAGATCTATAACATATATCGCATATATAATTAAAGATCTTACTATGCATGTTTTGTTTACATCTCATGTATCAAAACTAAAATTAATTATGCATGTTTCAGATCTGATTATATCTAATATAATATCTAAAAATAAATTTTAAATTGATCATATCAAAAATAAAATTTATTCTAGATAATCTATTGCATAGAATAATAAATACTAGTTTAGACATGCATCTCATACATCATATATATGAATTTTAATTTTAATCTATTAATTTTAGATCCAATCACATCTCATGTGATATTTGCAATCACATATAATAGATCATAACTAAATTAAAAATTAGATCTAAAGTAGATCTAAAGAGCTGCAAACGTAGCTTTGATATCAATTGTAGGAAAAATGGTTTTTTCTACCATAGGATCGATCTGATCTGATCAGATCTATAGCAAAATTTTAAATTTTTTTCTATAAATATAATCAGATCTAAGAGTTCTTAGATCTAATACATATGATCTAATATTAAAAATAAAAATTAAAATAAATCAGTAACAACCTTTGTTACTTGTTTAGGGTAAACTATTATCTTGATGATGATCTGGCTGCACCTAAAGCTCTGGATCTAGCCACTCACATGCCCGGCCTCTACCAAAATTTACTTGGGCTGGTTCTGGGTGTCTTTTCCTACTAGATCTGATCTTCGAAAATTAGATCTAGAGTCTTCTTGTAGATCCTTCAAAATAGCTTCTGAAGGATGCACGTTCATCTCATAACCTGGGTTGTCCTTTGCTTGATCCTTGTGCCAATGGAGTTGGATCTTCTTGCTGGAGTTTTGTCCAACACTTAGGCATGGAGAAGGGAGAGAGGACCAGAGGGTGGTGGCATGGAAGAGTAGAGGGAGCGGCTTCCTTTGGGCATGGTGAATGGGTGCATTAGCAAACCCTAGTGCACAAGGGTTCTTATAGAATCCCTACGCCACCTTAGAGTCCCTGATTATCAAATAACCTATTTGCTTGATTAATTCAGACTCTAGGCTGATTCTCCACATTAAACATTAGACCTACTCTGATATCTGTCACCCAAAAATCTCCTATAATTATCGCACAATATAGATAAGGAAGATAGGTTGGCATTGGGATTTATCTCCAAGGTCTTTGAATCACATTTAAATACTTTGACCCGATCAAAACCATTTTGAATGGGCCTCTTTCCTTATCCATATGGGGCACATGCCTAGGGAAACGTGCACCCTCTCCTCTCTTAGGGAAATACTTGGGGGTGCACTCCTAGAAATTCTTCAGGGGGCGCACACCCCTTCTTCCTTAATTCCTGCAATCGGGTCAACCTTTGACCCTTGACCTAAAAATTCTAAAAATTAGTAGGTCTTGTCCTGTTCCCATCTGATGGATTAAGACAAGCCTGAATTTGGTTAGGATAACACTTTTCTAATCTAGACAAGTTTCAATCGGATTAGGACAAACCCATATAGGGTTCTTGGATGAGCCAAATCCAATTTGACTCAGTCGAGATGGACCAGAAAAACTATAGAAGGAGAAAGTTAGGCTCAATCATGTGCTAGCATGATTTTCTTGAACCTGATTGAATTTAATCCAAAATAATCAAACTAGGTTAGCTCAATTGATGACATCTAAATCCAAATACTGGTTTGTGTGATCTAGTTAGGTTTAGTTCTATATGGTAATGAGACATGTTGCGATCTTTATCATGGATATCATCGAAATACCTTTCGATAGATTAGAACTATTTCGGTTCATCCAATTTGAATGATCGATCATCAAGATCATTTTAATCAATCCCAAAATCCATCAGTGCTATCTAGCAGTATATGGTGGCATTCCATCAGAATCGAATACGAACCTCTCAGTGCAGCTACTTGTGTGATTGGATTTTTCTATCATGAGACCCATCAGGATTAGGATTAAAGTGAACTCATCAAACCCAACACCTATCATATGATTGAATCATTTGATTCAAGTTCGATGTGAAACCCTAATAGAAAACTTTTTTCTATTATATCATCCTACCATGGTCATGGGCTTAAGGACTCAATCTCATGATCATCATAGGACTACTCCTCTACCGAGGTTGATAGATCCTATCTTGGTGCGATCCAGTTCCTACAATGAACATGCCATAACCAACATACACCTCAAGATTTCAAATGTTAGAACATATGTCCCAAAGTCAATCATCAGCCTGTTGATGGTTGAGCTATATTATATCTATAATTGATTCATTAATAAATAAAATATATTTTTAGCATTTTTTATCATAAAGTATTTATCTTCTAAAAAACTCCATTATTGTGATAAAGTCTTTAGGACTATTTAGCTTTGATAAAGAGAGGATTTATCGATTAGTTCTTAAATTTGTTCACAACCAAATGATAGGTTGTTAATTGAGATGATAGGATCTATCGAGAATAGGTCGCTGTATGCCATATAGGTTGGTTGTCCTCTTAACAAGGAGTGTGGAGATACTGGTGTGGCATACAGGTGAGATGTATGGGTACATCGTCATTAAACATGACCAACTCTAGAGTGTTCTACTGTCGAGAATATCTCTGATGGGATATAGGCATAAATGTTTCTTAGACTTGAGATCACCTCAGTGACTTACAAGCAACTCACTATACTTTGGTACTGAACTAACCGAATTTCTAATTCAATAATGGAAGGCTTCTAGGCACAGTCAAGTACTTGCAAAGTCAAAGTGTGATCAAGATGAAATTGACCACTCCAAGAGTTGGAGAAGAATGTATCACTGTATTTCAATATAGCAAAATCTTGGGCAAGTAATCCATCAGATGGATTTGATATTTTAAAATACAAAGCAGACAACCTGATCAGAGTTGATAGTTGAACTCTAAGATGTCCTATGACAATTCTGATCAAGGGGATAAATTATATAAAAACTATATCCATATGGATTCCAAGGATGTTGTTCTATACATTTGACCTATCCGACCGTCGGGTACCATTATTAAATGGTTACTTTGATTGGTATAGAAATCTATTTCTGTGCTACCGACTTAGGTTCAGACCTATGAGGTCACACATATTAGAGCTCATGATCTAATTAGATGGTTGATCTATCGAGAATACGTGCTCTTCCCACACAGATCGGTGTGGCCGCTGGTGATTAGCCAAGCAATAAGAAAGAACCTCTTAGAGATTAATGTGGAAGCATGATCAAATAATTCAAGAAATAGAGAAGAAGAGTAGAAGAGATTTTCGAGAGAAAAGAGTTTTTGTTAAGTATATCTCAGCCTCATTACAATCTTGACCTATTTCTAGTATATATACTTTACAAAGGGTCAAGCCTAAGCTCATAGAAAAATTTTTCAAACCCAAACAATCCACGTACACAAAATAATAACCCATGAAAACTGAGCCGGCCCAGTTTCAGACTGAGCCAGCTAACTTGCGACTGGGTTGGCTCAGTCTCAGACTGGGACTGAGTCGACTCAGTTGTCTACCATGCCAACAGCCTAAAAATGCTACTTTCTATCTAGATTTTCCTTTGAGATCTAGCCGGCCCAGTCCTGGACTGAGCCGGCCCAATTTCTGAACTTTACTAGGAGAGCTGATTTCTCTTTTGGCTCGCTCCCATCTTTCCATGATCTATCTTTTCATCTTTCCAAGATGGGAGTGTCACTTCTAAGCTCACATTCTCCATCTTGGTGCTTCCAAGTCATTGTGAACTCATCTCTTCTCAATAGACTCATCCGTGCCACACATCTTTGAAAGCTATCTTTGGGGAGTACCTTCATGAATCATCAGACTGATTCTCTTTGGTATGGACCTTCATCAGTTCCACTTCACCTTCCTCAACTAGTTGTTTAAACCTATGGTACCTCACATCTATATGCTTTGTGCGCGCATGATAGACTGGGTTCTGTGCCAACAATAGAGCACTCTAACTATCACTGAATAGTGTAACCTTGCTCTACTCCACCCCTAACTCATCAATCAGCCTTCTAAGCCAAAGGACTTTCTTTGCAGCCTCTGTTATCCCAATGTACTCAGTCTCTATGGTAAACAAGGCCGTGATTGGCTAAAGGATTGATCTCCAAGACACCGGTCCATCATATACGCAGAAGAGGTATCCAGTAGTAGACCTTTTTATATCAAGATCACTAGCATAATTTGCATCAACAAACCCTTCCAGAAGACCTGAACCTTCACACATCTTCACAGATTATTCTTCAAATCCTTCCAGCTGCCCACCAAGCACCAAACCATAATCCCTTATTTCATGCAAATATCTCAATATCCATTTCAATGCTTTCCAGTATTCCTTCCCAGGGTTAGCCATGTAATCTTGCTCACTGCATGTGCTATATCTGGTCTACAGCATACCATAGTGAACATTACACTACCTACAGCATTTGTATAAAAGACTCATTCCATATACTCTCTCTCCTCCTTTGACTGGGGGCTCTGTAACTTGGAGAGAGAAATATGGCTCGGCAATGGTGTCTCTATAGGTTTAGCCTTCTCCATCCCAAACCTCTCTAGAATATTTTGGACATACTTTTCTTATGAAGAATGGAGTACTCCTTTGCACCTATCTCTGCAAATCTCCATTCCAAGAATTTTCTAAGCTGGACTTAAATTCTTCATCTCAAACTTAGATGATAATGCCCTTTCCAATCTTTTCATAGCATCCATGCTTCTACTGGCTATGAGAATATCATCTACATACAATAATAGGTACAGGGCATCCTCCTCATCTACATCCTTGATGTGACACACCAATCATGTTCATATCTGCTAAAACCCAGGCTCAAGACAAAGCTATCAAACCTTTGATGCCACTGACGAGAGGATTGTTTCAAGCCATACAAACACTTCCTGAGTAAACACATCTTTTCTTCCTGTTCCATCTCCATGAAACCATCTAGCTGCTTCTTGTAGATTCTTTCCTCTAAAGTCCCATGAAGGAAGGTCGTCTTCACATCCATTTATTTCAATTTCATGTTATGCTGTGCCACCAGTGATAGTAAAACTCGAATAGTTGTATGATGCACCACAAAAGAGAAAATTTTTATGTAATCAATTTCTTTCCTTTGTGAATATTCCTTTGCTACCAGCCTTGCTTTGAATCTAACTCCACCTTGTTCTGAAGGTGCTTCTTTCTTTGTGAACATCCATTTTGAGCCAATAGGTCGAGCACCCTTTGAAAGATCCACCAGCTATCATGTCTGATTTTTCTTAAGTGATTCCATCTCCTCCATCATGGCCTATATAAATGAATCATGATCCTCACTCTCCATGGCCTCTGCATAATTCTCTGGATCTCCATAGCAGTGATGAGTATATAGGAGATAACCTCATCAATGCCATATCTGACGGCCTCCTAATAGTATGCTAGGGCTTGTGCAAAGCCACTCCCACTTGCACATCTCTGCCTGATGTCTGTGGCTGCTCCTAGACATCTATCTGAACTGCCGACCCTCCATGCTGATTTTCAATCTGAGACAATACTTTTCTACCTAGCTTTATCCTAATAGGAACACTCTTATAAGTGATGTAACTTGCATACCATCATTCTCTGATTGGCCAACGTTGTTTACCTTTATTTTTTTAGTTCCATCTATCCCAGACCTCCTCAAGATGCTTTTCTCATCAAAGATAACGTTCCTACTGATCACTGACTTCTATGCCAGAGAGTCATATAGCAGGTATCCCTTGACTCCTTGTGCATATCCTATGAATGTCATCTTTTAAGATTTTGGGTCCAATTTGCTTTTCTCGATTGCCTCCACATGTGCATAGGCTGTGCAACTGAAGACTTTCAGATGGCCAAGCTCCACCTTCTTTCCACTCTAGACCTCCTCTAGAATACCTCCATTTAGCTTATGATGAGGGGACCTGTTCACAAGAAAATAAGAAAAAATTAGAGCATCACCCCAAAAGGACTTTAGGAGTGATGTTTGTAGCCTCAAACTTCATGTCTTCTCGATCAATGTTCTGTTCATTCTCTCCATGATACCATTCTGCTGGGGAGTCATCTTCACCGAGTAATGGCATTTGATTCCATTTTTCTCATAATACCTCCTGAACTCCAGGCTAGTATACTCCCCTCCATTGTCCTACTTCAGACACTTCACTTGTCTTCTTGACTCCTCTACTTCAGCTCTCCAGGCTCTGAATCGAACAAACATCTCTGATTTTTCTCTAATCAGATAAACCCACACCTTCCTTGAGAAATCATTAATGAAAGTGACAAAGTATTTTGCCCCATATCTAGCTAATACAGGAGCTGGTCCCCATATATCCAAGTGCACTAAATCCAGCACTCCCTCGCTGCACTTGGTACTTCTGGCAAATTTTATCCTATGCTGTTTGCCAAAGATGCACGACTCATAAAGATCTGTGCCCTCCTTCAGGATTGGGATCATATCTCTTCTGCTTAGTTCAGTGAGCCCACGATCACTCATATGATCCATCCGATAGTGCCACAGCTGATATAAAATCCGCTCCTCCTATGCCACTGCTAGCACCTCTGCACTATCATTTACCACCGAGTCTTCCATTTTGTAAAGATTGTTGCTCAATCTTCTACCTCTCATCACCACCAAAGCTTTCTCGAAAATTTTCAAACATCCACTCCCAGTCTGGCTACTAAAAGCATAACCCTACTCCTCCAAGTAGCCCAAAAAAATTAAATTCTTTTTTAACTCTAGTACATGCTTGACATTTGATAATATATGAATGATTCCATCGTACATCTTCATCCTGATAGAGCCAATTCTAGCTACTTTGCATGGGTGATCATCTCTAAGACTGACACTTTCACCATTGGCCTTCTGGTAGGTAGGAAACCACTCTCGATGAGAAGTATAGTGGTGCAAGCATGCTGAATCTAATATCCAAATAGTATCACACTCTATGAATCCATGTGATACAACTACCAGGTCTTCTCCACTGCTCACAGAAGCTGTATCATCTTTCTTGCTAGCCTTTTCTTTTTTTGATCTCAAAAGTGGACAATCTCTCCTCAGGTGTCTAGACTGATGATATTTATAATATTTCAATGTCATCTTCCTTTGATCATGAGACTTTGATCTACCTTTGGATTTTCCTCTTGTCTTCTCCTTTGATCTTCCCTATCTTTCATTCATAGCCAAAATCTCAGACTTAGGGTCCCCCTTGTAGATCTTTTTTTTTTGCTCATTTGATCTGAGCACACCAACAATCTCTTCATAGTTTAGGATCTCCTTTTCATAAACTAAAATTATTATGAGACCATCATATGAATCTGGGAGAGAACATAATAGCAGCAATGCCCGATCCTCCTCGTCGATCTTCACATCCAAACTAATCACCTCATAACACACCAGATTGAACCTTTGGATATGTGCAACAAGATCTCCGCTTTTGGGCATCCTCAGACTATATAGCTATTTCTTCAACCATAGCTTATTCGTCATATTCTTCACTATGTATGTATTCTCCAGTTTCTCTTAGAGCCCCTTTGCCATAGTTTCTATACAAACCTCGAGCAAAACCTGATCAGCCAAGCGCATCCAGATTATGCTAAAGGCAATTTTCTCCAACTCTTTCCAATCTTCAGCACTGATCTTTTTTGGCCTTTCTTTTATCAAGATCTTGTAGATCTTCTACTGAACCAACAAGTCCTTTACTCTTTACTGCTATAGGATAAAGTTTTCCTTACCATCGAACTTCTCAAAATCCACCTTGAATCCACTTGATCCCACGACTTCAAACTAGTCAAGAATAGATCTCTAACACCCTTCATGATCACACATACCAGCAAAACTATCCTTCAAAGAAGATCTAACTAGCCCTAGATCCTCTTTCCAAACTTTTGTATCACCATTCCTCCGTGTAAACAATCTCCACCTTAATCTAAAGACAACCATAAAGCAAACTAAAAGTTTTAGGATAGAATCTGATGCAACATATCCTAGATGTAGTAAACCCTAGGTGTCTTCCTTCCTTCCATGCAACACCGCTCTGATACCAATTATCGAGAATACATGCTCTTCCCACATGGATCGGTGTAGCTGCTAATGATTAGCCAAGCAACAAGAAAGAATCTCTCAGAGATTAATGCAAAAGCATGATCAAATAATTCAAGGAATAGAGAAGAAGAGAAGAAAAGATTTTTGGAAGAAAAGAGCTTTTATTAAGTATATCTCAGCCTCATTACAACCTTGACCTATTTTCAGTATATATACTTTACAAAGGGTTAAGCCCAAGCTTATAAAAAAAAATTTCAAATCCAAACAACCCACGTACATAAAATAATAACCCATGAAAATTGAGCCCTAACCTGCGATTGGATTGGCTCAGTCTACTGAGCCGACCTAGTTTCAGACTGAGCCGACTAACCTATGATTGGGTCAGCTCAGTCTACCATGTCAGTAGCATAAAAATACTATTTTCTATCTAAATTTTTCTCTGAGACCTAGCCAACCCAGTCCTGGATTGAGTCGGCCCAATTTCCAACTTAGTCGGCTCAGTCTCAGGGTGAGCTGGCTTAGTTTCTGAACTTTGCTAGAAAAGCTAATTTTTCTTCCTACTCGCTTCCATCTTTCCATGGCCTATCTTCTCATATTTTTAAGACTTGGGAGTGCCACTTTTGAGCTTACATGATCAATAATTAAGAATTATTCTAAGGTTAAATGATCAATACAATTGATGTTTAACTTAGTATAAGTATTGCAGGAGGATTAATTAGTAATTAGATTGCTAATTAGCTTAATTTGATTAAGCCAGAGGGCTGAGATTAAATCTAATTAAATGTGATTTAGTTAGATTTAGTTTGGATGGATCAAATCTAATTGGCTTATTGGATAAGCCAAGTGCAAGAAAAAACTAGTCCTAGGTCAACTAGAACTCGGGTCAACCTAATTTTTTAATTTAATTAAAATATTAAATTAGAATTAAATTTAATTTAATTTAATTTAATTTAATTTTTAATTAGATTAGAACCTAATTTAATTTAGTTGACTTGATTTTGATTTAATTTGATTTGAGAAATCACTTTGATCAGGTTATAGATGGAATCCTAGTAAGACTAGGATTCCACCTTGCACCACCTTAGCCCCTTATGCCCCATGCCCTCTTTCTCTTTTATTTGTGTGACAAAAATTCCCTCTCCTAGGTATCTCATGCATGCCCCTTCTCTCCCTCTCCTTCTCTTATGGCAATTTATTTTGGACTAGGTCAAAGGAGGAAATTTGAATGTAGTTTGAATTTTCCTTTGAAAGAGTTTTAGGAAAGTAAAACTCTTCCCTTGCATGCCGCCCTCCTCTCTCTATTTTCTTTTCTTTATTTGGTGGAAAGGGAGGCTGTTTTGTGTGATTTTCTCATGTGGTTCTATGCCAAAAATTCTGGAGAGAGCACCCAAGAGTTGTGATGGAAACGCGATGTTGTCGTTAAGACACCGTGTTTATCAGTTTAATCCGACTTCTTAAAATAATTAAAAATTTATAGATAGCAGTGAGTCGGGTCAAATCCATAGAAAAGGTAGTATCTTTAGATTTAAAATCTTTGATTTTATAGAAAAAAAGAACAGAGAAGAGTTTTGGGATCAAAAGTAAAGTCAAAAAATAAAAAGCGAAAATTAAAAGGTGCAGGAATTTAAACTTGATACTAAGATCTACTAGTTAGATCTTAGCATCTACTTGCAATAAAAATAATAATAATTAAAATATAAAAATTAAATTACAACAAAAATTAAGAGCATAAAATTAAAAAGAGCATAAAAATAAATATTATATTAATTAAAAAGTTTATAATTTAAATATATAAAATAAAAAAAATAAAATAGGCTGATATCTGATCTTGGATCGGCATTGGCGGAAAGATGGTGTAGAAGCTCCACTCTTTTTCTTGACACCAATTGCTTTGAAGCAGCCATTAACCCATAGCCTGACTTCACCCTATACCAAAGCTTCACCTTGATCGGAGATATTGATTTTTGGAGGCCTAGGGTCCTTTTTATAGAGCTAGGAGAGTTGGATATTTTTTTTGGAGGCAATGTGGGATTAATAGCCTTTATAATCATCAAAATATAAAGAAATCTAAGTAAAATTTAGATTAAATTAGCTCTGATATGAATCTGGTAAGTCTGGTGAAATCTAGCCATTCAATAGAAATCCAACGGTTCAAAAATCATCAAAATCGGATGCATATCGGCCTAGATCAGGTTGGATTAAATTCTAGCCATCCGATCGCACGTTGATGGAGGAAATCTGATTGCAAATCATGCATCGAGAGTCCTGATCACCATCGGGAGCATTCTAGACTGTTGGATCTTCATCACTTGATTTTCTGACCGTCGGATCGCGCTAGATCACTGATAGAATTTGAATCAAACCCGAAAATAAGCACCACCATCCGATCTTGACCGCAATCAACCGCAGTCATTTGATCGCGCAATTACCATCCCCATGGACTACGTGGACTGGCTATACCGCACACCGTAGCCAATCAACGCTCCTATTACCGAGTGAAAAGACCAGATTGCCCTATGAGCTGCAATAAATTTTTGTGGACCCTTTAAAAGTCTAGGTCCGCCACGTGTCGCTTTGTGATTCGCCGATTTCTACTGAGCTGACAGTCCATGCCTAGATCATGGACCGACTGATGGCTTCAATGGTTGAGTCGGCTTTGATGGCTTGGCTTGGCTTGCAGAGCCGGCTGAGCCGTTTTCTTTTTTTATTTAAATTTTATTTATTTTATTTCTTTAGAAATTCATATCTTCTTCGTTTTAGCTCTATTTTACTTCAAACTTATTTCGTTATGATTAAAAAAATGAGCTCCTTCTAATAATTATAAAATTTTATTTTTTAATTTTTTTTATTTTTTAATTAATTTTTTAATTAATAAAAATATGAATTTCTCAAAAATTATATATAAATTGATCATTAATTTTAAAAAATTAATATAAATTAATTAATAAATTAATACTTTTATTGGTGAATTTATGATACTTATCAAGTTGAGAGCCCCTTGACTTGCCTATTTTGGTCTTTCCTAGTCTAAGAGTTTGACCAAATAAGGACTCCTCTATATCTCTTATTTTAGGATGAGTTTTAGGCCAATTTTTTGATATATTATAAATCATTAAGAGAGCTTTGGGGTGTGTAAAAAATAAGGAGAGAGAGTCCTTGGGCATTAGGATTTCATTAACACCAAACTAGGTATCTAGGTTAGAGCAAAGAGAAGAAGAAGAGGGTCTTCTTCTAGGGTTGCTGTGTTCACCTCTTTTCTTCCTCCTTCTTTGAGTTTTCTAAGAGTGTCTCACATTTGAAACCTCCTCTTCTCCTTCTTCTCTTTGAAAGAGTCTAAATTCAGAAGGAGGCATCGGATCGACCATCAAAGAAGGATCAGCATAGTACTAGTATACTATGCTGATTTTCTGTATCAGAACTTCTGATCATGATTCATGGGCTTGTGTGGATGACTCCTAGAGGCTAGATGTAGTATGACTAGCAACTTCATCCTCAAGCTTGGATCAGCAAGTTAGAAAGTCTAACTTGCACAGGTAATAGATTTGATCTATTATTTTCATACCTGCATTAGATGTAGTGTATATACATATTGATGTGATCAACATGTTTTAGTTTCTTTTTTATATTTTAATGTTTAATTTAATAACATATCATGATCATATAATAGATCTTAAATCTAAAATATTTTTTGATATTTAAAATTATTTTTGATTAATTTTAGTCTTTCGCTGTCTGATCTTGAAAAAGTCTCAAGATCTAGCTCTAAAATCCTAGATCTGATTTCTTTAATTGGTATCAGAGCCAGATTTATTTTTATATTATTATTTGAGTATATTTAGATTATTTTTTAAATTATATCTAATTTATAATCTAATTATAAAATCTAAAATTAAAATCCTGATCACAGAAACTACTATAAGGTTGTCTTATTGTAAGGTTTATCCTTTACAGTGGCAAGGCTATCCTAGTTCATGTTGATATACTTCTAATCATAAATTTATTAGATGTTATCTAATTTTATTTATAATTTAATATATTTAAATTAGTTTTAAATTTAAAAATAAAATTTTTAGATTACACGAACTACTATAAGATTTTTCTACTATAAGGTTTATCCTTTATAGTGGAGAGATTATCCTAGTACATGCTGATCTAAAATATTGATCATAAAATTTTAGATTAGATCTAAAAAAATTTATGATCTAATTAAAAATATTTTAATATAATTTTAATCATCATAAATATGTTAGATTTGATCTAAGATAATTTATTATTGATTATAGTTGAAACTATTTCAATTACATGAACATGTTTAGATTAGATCTAAAGTAGCTTCATATTTATCTTATTTGTATATTAATTATGAATAAAAAATATAAAATTTGATTGATAGAACCATATTGTAAAAATATTTTACAAACATAAAAATTATTTTTGAAAAGTTGAACCCCAACCCTCAGTCCAAAACTTAATTAAGAATTAAAAAATTATTCGATTAGGATCTAAGATTATGAATTGAAGATCCTAATACACAAATCATAACACATTGGATTAAATGGGTTAATACTGATCAGGTCCATTAATTAGGTTAGACCTAAGGTTAGATTAAAGAATGGACTTAGTTAGAAAATTGACTAAATCTAATCAATTATTGTCTTAGATTAGATCAACAATTCTCTAGATCAATTATAATAGTTATAGTTGGTCAAGTCTATGTCCTTAACGAGATCCAAGATAGACTTGATTATTGTCTATGCGGTCTAGCATGAACTATTAGGTTGATCTAATCAAGAATAATTAAACTAGTTGGTATCTAAGATAAACTAGATCGGTGGTCTTTAATTGGCAGCCCGCTTATCTGGCCATTTCTGATGGTGTCTAAGGCAAGTTTTGGCAAATCCTCCCACTGATCGAACTTACCTGACCTCTTGGTGAAATTATGTTTTAATCAGATCACTTGACTATTTGAGCTGACCTATGTCTGGTAAGTAAATCAGTATGACTAATTTAGGTGCTCCTAAATCAGTCTATTAATGATCTTCCTTAAGCTGACTTGGTGAAGCCAGTAGAAGGATTATGACAAGCTAGTTCATCTAACCTTTCCTCATCTTCAAATTAAATTCTCTAAAATTATTAGGTTCCTAAAATGAGATAGTTATTATGATAACTAGATCATAGCCTCCCATTCAGTGGATGATAATGGATCTATTAGTTGGACAATCATTGGAGGCCCAAAGGCCTGGTGTTTATCGGCTAATGGAATTATCATTCATTATGTGATTTTTTAGTTGCATCTTTCTAAATGGTAGTTAGGTTAGCCAACCAAAGTTAGGCCTAATCATTTATTGATTTGATGGACCAAGTATGGTCATGTTATTGGTTAGGCCTAATTGGATCTTTTCAGTGGAAGCCAAAGCCTACTGATTAGGAACTGGAGTAAAATTTAATTACTAAAAATTATTTAGAGAAATAATTGGTTATGAACCTATCCTTAGATATACATGGATTGGCCAACCAAAGTTGGGCTCGTGTGCAGCCTATGTGGATTCTAGTGTCTACTAAGAAATTAGGGTAATTCCTCGAATTGGAGATAGGGGCTATCAATTTGAATAAAATAATGAGAGAACCTTTTAATTAAAGTCCAAATCTTTTGATTTTAATAAATCAATTACTAATTAAGTTATGATTTTTCTTCGTGCAGATATGGCCAATTTCTTATCGCTCTGATCATTATTGGGCAATGATAAGTTGATGGGATCCAACTTCAGTAGCTGATATCAAAAGTTGAAGATAGTCCTAGAGCATGAACGGAACCTATATGTGTTGATGGATCCTGCATCTGAGGAGCCAGTTGCCAATGCACGTAGAAAAGTCAGAGATACTTACTAGAAGTGGCTTAGTGATCGAACCATGGTGTGCTATATTATGCTGGCTGCCATGAGCGATGAGTTCAGTCATAGATTAGAGACGGCTCAGCCAAAGAACATGCTTCAAGTGTTGGAAGATTTCTTTGGCACACTCGATGATGTGGAGAGGCACAAGACTAGTTGTACCATCTTCAATGCTAGGATGTGAGATGGTGCCTCTATCACTGATCATGTATTGTACATGAGCAAGTTGATAGAGCGACTGAGCAAGCTCGACTTTTTCTTACATAAATAGCTTGAAAAGGATGCAATACTGAACTTGTTGCCCAAGTCTTTTCTCCTATTCCTCACTCATTTCAGAATGACAAAGCCTGAAGTAGACTACCATAGGTTACTGGGATTACTTTAGAACTTTGAGAAGGATCATAAACTCCATAAGGAGTCGGTGAACTTAGTGGAAGATTCGTCTTCTAGTTCTCGATCCTTTAGAATAGAAAAGAAGAATAAGAAGAAGAAAGCTAAGAATGTGCAAGTTCAAGTTGGGACATCTATGCAGGGCTAGACCAGGAAGATCAAGCTTGATAAGAGTCAAGCTGAATACTTCTTTTGCAAGAAGCAGGGGCACTGAAAGAGGAACTATCCTCAGTATATTACCTATCTAGATCCGAACAGATAGAGAAAAAGCAAGCTATTGCTGGACAAGGTATTTATGTGATAACTCCTTACAATTTCTATATTTGTGATATTACCGACTGAGTATTGGATACCAATAGCCCTTACCATATTTTCAATTCATTGCAGGGGTTGTAGGTTAGTAAAAGATTCGAGCAAGATGAAAGGTTCCTGAATGTTGGAGATAAAAGATCAATTCTAGTTTTAGCTTTAGGAATCTTGAAACTTATATTTGAGTTTCATACCATTGTTCTTAGTGATTATCATTTTTGTCCAAATTTTATTTTAAATGTTATTTCTGTAGGCCTTCTAGCCAAAAATGATTATGAAATTTCAATAATGAAATAAGTTTATAATATCATTATGAATAGTGTTACTATTTTCTATGGACATTTAGATAATGGTGTGCATATGCTATCACAACCTATTAATATAGTCTATTCAACTAGCAAGCATCCTAGATTAGATAGTGTATTAGATATCTATTTATGGCACTGTAGGCTAGGTTATATAAATAAGAACAGGATAAACAAGTTGACTCAAGAGGAAAACCTCGAAGTCAGTGATTGTGAATCACTTTCAACTTGTGAGTCCTGTCTTCTTGAAAAAATAAATAAGTCATCTTTTACTAGAAAAGGTGAAAGAGTCATCGAGCTCTTAGATCTAGTACATACTAATGTATGTGGACCAATATGCATAAATGCTAGAGGTAGATATTTCTACTTCATCACTTTCATAGATGATCTGTCCAGACATGGATATGTCTATATGATGAAACACAAGTCAGATTCATTTAAAATGTTCAAACGATTCCGAAGTGAAGTAGAAAAATAAATTGGGAAGAGTATTAAAACTCTTCGATCTGATCGAGGAGGAGAATATCTTTTCGATGAGTTTCTCATATATCTAGGAGAGAATGGGATTCTCTCCTAATGAACTCCTTTAGGAACACCATAGCATAATGGTGTATCTGAAAGGAGGAATCAAACTTTATTAGACATAATCTTATCTATGATGGGTTTTGCCAGCTTGCCGATATCCTTCTGGGGATATGCATTTGAATCGGCTTGTTATATGTTAAATAGGATTTTAAGTAAGTCTATAGTTAAGACTCCATATGAGATATGGATAAGACGTAAGTCAGCACTTACACATCTTAGGATTTGGGGGTGTCCGACTTATGTCAAACAGTTAGTTATAGATAAACTTGGAACCAGATCTGATAAGTATACATTTATAGGACCCCCAAAAGAGATCAAAGGATACTATTTCTATCATACTGATGAACAAAAGATGTTCATCAATCTCAAGGCAATCTTTTTGGAAAAGAAGTTCCTTGGTGAAGGAATTGTTACCTCTAAGTTTGAATTTGATGAAGTTCAATAGGTAGAAAAACTGACACCTACAGCTAAACCTAAATTAGATTTGATTAAATTAAATCCAGAGCCTAGTGTACCTACAGCATTAAGGCGATCTGGTAGAGTACCACATCATTCGGACAGATACTATGATTTCTTGGTCCAGGATGGTGATCCCATCAAACTCAATGAGAACGATGAGGATCTGATCACTTCTATGGATGTTATGTAGAAACCCAATTCTGAGAAATGGCTTGAGATCATGAAATTCGAAATGGAGTCCATAAAGGTCAATAATGTGTGGACTTTGGTTGACCCACCTAAAGAGGTTAAATCCATTGGGTGTAAATGAATCTTCAAAAGAAAAAGAGGCACAGATGAAAAGGTGAAGACCTATAAAGCCCATCTGATTGCTAAGAGATATTGTCAATATTATGGTATTGACTATGATGAGACGTTCTTTTCTATGGCAATGCTCAAATCCATTTAGATAATGCTTGCGATATCTGCCCATCTAGACTATGATATCTGGCAAATGGATGTGAAGATAGCTTTCCTAAATGGAGAGCTGACTGAAGAGGTGTATATGATACAACCTGAGAGATTCACATCCATAGATGAATCTAAGATGTACAAGCTTCAGAGATCCATTTATGAATTGAAGCAGGCATCTTGGAGTTGAAACATGCATTTTGATAAGATGATCAAAATGTATGGTTTCGTTAAGAATGGAAAAGAGCCTTGCATTTATAAATGGGCAAATAGTCTAGCAGTAGTATTTCTTATCTTGTACATGAATGACATTCTTTTAATTGAAAATGATATCCCTATACTGCAGGAAATAAAAGTCTGGTTGTCATCATAGTTCTCCATGAAGGACTCAAGTGAAGCATCCTACATCCTAGGGATGAAGATTGATGCATGCTAATTTATAGCTATGGCAAGTGCACCAGTCGATCAAGTAATAAAGTGAATGAGTAGAGTATCATCCCTAGAGGATTGGAAAACAAGTACTGAAAAGCTCTTTTCTATGCTTTATTTAGAAGATCGATTTATGAGAATAAGAAATTAAAAAAAATAAAAAAAATAATTAAAAGTTTTTAATTAAATAGAGAGAGTGTAAATTATTAGGGTTTTAAATTCAAGAGCAATGGATTACTAAGGCAATCGGTTCACCAACTCAGTCAATACAATATTCAAATTTTTAGATTAATTTTATTTCATGTGACGGTGGAGTCTCCTAATTTATTCACTATCCTTTGGTCCAGGCATAGCAAAACTATTAATATTTATTAATTATCCTTTGGTCCAGGTGTAATTTAAATAAATATTAATGCATTAGGTTTTGTGAAACCCTCTAATTAAAATACGCTGCGTCCAAAGCGCACTAAAATTTCCGCATGCATATGAATTCTAATTTGATTCATAATACAAGGTATATAATCAAGAAGCATTAACATAGATGTACTTGGTCCGTAACATCTATGTTCATCAGATCAATTAGAAGATGGCCAGTAATCTAAAAGCATTAAGATCAGATTTATATACTCCTCATGAATAAAATTTAAAAATAAATCATACTGAATATTGCATCAAAAGAGTGGCTACACCTTAGCCTTAGTAAAATAAAATTTAGTTCATGATAACAAATTCAAAAATAGTAAATAAAATAAAAAGCATAGAGAATTTAGACTGTTTGATTGCTGAAATTGATTGTCTGCTGCTCTTGATGTGGAGAACTTGGCGAAGAAGAAGAGGCTCCTTGATCGATGTCTTGATCGTCGAAGAAAAATCAAAAAAACCTTTTTGATTTTCTCATAAATCACTTTTTTTTTTATCTCTCTCCTCTCTCTTCTCTCTTTCTCCCTCTCTCTCTTTCTCCCCGTCTCTCTCTTTGTCTCTCTCTAATTTTTCTTTCTCACGGCAACACTGGGTTTTTTATAGATGAAGAGTTTTATTCCCCCAAAATCCATCAAAAATTAGGTTTAGGACTCCTAAATCAACTCAAATTAAGATCTGGATAATTCTGACCATCCGATGTTGATCAAACGGTCCAAAAACCACTCAAAAAGCCCTTAAAATAACCCAGATCAAGTCGGATTTAATATCAGCCGTTGGATCATCCATTGGATCGAATCTGGGCCGTCCGATCGCATGTTGAAAGAAGGCTTCAGATCTATAGTTTAACATCGGAATGAATCTCAGCCGTTGGATCTCGATCGGGAGCTACGGATGCCATCCATCAGTGCCTTCTTCTCGTCCGTCCGATCAAGCTTCAGTGAAAACCGCCCGTTAGGATCAGCCAGAATTCCCAAATTGCCCTCCGTGGACCGTGCGCGAGCCCGGTGTTGCATGGACCGCCGCGTTCTTCAGCCAATCAGTGCACGCCTCTTATGCTGTGAAATTCCCAAAATTACCCTTCAGATGGTCCATCGTGCGCCGCAAAAAATGCTGACGTCATCCTGACGTCAGCGTTGCGTCGGTGATTTTTTTTTTTTTTTTGAAATTCGATTCTGGGCTCGTTTGAAGTCCGTTTTGCCTGAAATTTTTTTCATCTAGAACCAAAAAAATAAGATCTTCACATTGGTGGCCTTCTTTCCTACATAAGATTAATAAAAGTATCAATTTCTAATAAAATAGATTAATTTATTTTATAATTTAATACTTTTATTAGTATATTTTTACCACTTATCACACCCCCCAACTTAGTCATTGCTAGTCCCTTAGCAATGTTTTATTTAATACCATATTTCAATAAGATTATCCATCACAAAGATAAAATCTAGGATTAAAGGTCAAAAAGTTTAGAAAATACTGCTAACTAAGCATTGAGCTTCAGAAGCAAATTTTTCAGTCAATACAATTAAAAACTTTCTTAGAGTACATCAAAGATCTATAGCACTTGTGTTCGTGATGACTAACTTTAGCATTTCAGTATTAAATTAAAAGAACAAAAGTATCCTCTCTTATCACCTATTTTGGTCAATTTTCTATACATTCTCAATTTTATACTCATGAATTAAGGTAGCTTTCACACTGCCTTTTCTTTTCTTTTTTTTTTTTTTTTTTTTTTTTTTACTGTGCTGAGCATCCTGGCCTTTCCTTCACCATTTTACGTGAATTTTCACACTTGACCTAGGTGCAGAGATCCCAGTTACTAGGCTTTGGGCAATCCACATATACTCTATCTTTTGCACTTTATTTATAGGCAGGTAGCTCTTTCCTTAAATTCAAGTTTCTTTGATTAGAATGTATATTAATTACCAATTTTCAGTGATAATTGAATCCTCAGTTGGCCTTATAATCAATACCTACTTTGCCTTGTTAGTGTGCATGTGCAATAAAAAGTGCTAATAATCTTTTAATGACCTAAGTAGGCTTGCTAAAAGTTGACCAACTAATCTACTTCTTTAACTCATTTACATTCATTAGCAAATAATTCTATCTTTTATCACTTATCCAGTTTATCTTGCTCAAGATTTTCTTCTTGACACATGATTTTTTTTTTTTTATTAATTATTGTTCTACATTGTCTTAAAGGAGAAAGAAAAATAAAGGATGTAATAAAGGACAGGAAGGAATACACCTGATTTTATTCAGTCTGGTTCTTTGGAGCTTTGAAATTTTGCTTGAGTTCTCATTGATTTTTCTGCAAAATTGAAAATACACACCAGAGCAGTAAAAGAGCAACAACAAATTACTGAAAAATAAAAGAAAAAAAAAATGATCAAAACTAAAAAGAAAAGAAACAACCTATCTAGTAGTTCTGATTTATAGTCTTCAGCTTGACTTTCTTTAAGTTCTAAAGTGGATCAATCCGGTGCCACTTCAATTGGAATACTTTCATGTTTGATCGAGTCTTCTTTCAATTTGACATTGCTCGCTTTTATAGTCTCAAACCTATTTTCTACAGAATTCTCATATAATGGATTGTCAATAATATCAATTAAAAAATAAGTTTGATTATCATCAGGATGTTTAGTATCTTTAAAAACATTAAAAGTAACTTGTTCATCTTGGACTCTAAGAATTAATTTTTCTTGTTGAACATCTATTAAAGCTCCTCCAGTAGCTAAAAAGGGTCTCCCTAAAATAAGGGGTACATCATAATCTTCTTCCATATCAAGAACAATAAAATCAACAGGGAAAAATAAACTTGTTTACCTTTACCAAGACATCCTCCACTATACCTCTTGGATATTTAATGGATCTGTCGGCTAATTGAAGAGTAATAGTGGTAGGCTTTGGTTCTCCTAGACCCAGCTTTCCTGAAAATAGAAAAAGGCATGAGATTAATGCTTGCTCCTAAATCACATAAAACTTTATCAAAACTACAATCACCAATAATGCAGGGGATAGTAAAACTCCCTGGATCTTTTAACTTCTGTGGTAATTTATTTTGAAGTATTGCTGAGCATTCTTCATTCAAATTTATTCTCTCATGCTCCTTCAGCTTTTTCTTATTTGTTAAGATTTCTTTGAGAAACTTGGCATACCTGGGCATTTGAGTAATAGCATCTACAAAAGGAATATTAATATGTAAATTCTTTAAAATTTTGAAAAAGTTAGAAAATTCCTTATCTGGATGCTGTATTTGTCTCTCTGGGAATGGTAGTGGCGGCACGTAGGGCTTCACATTTGGATCAGCAAATCCGTATACCTGGAGACCATCCATCTGCTGGTTGTTTTGGTGACTGACGAATTTGAGTTGATGGTTCCTTATTTGTAGTTGGCTCTTCAGTCTCATTCTTCTGATGTGGCTCCTCCAGCTTTGTACCACTTCTTAGGGTGATAGCATTGACTTGCTCCCTTGGATTTGTCTCCGTATTGCTTGGCAAGGATCCTTGAGGTCTCTCGGAGATTATCTTAGCCATTTGACCTATTTGCATCTCCAAGTTTCGAATTGCTGCTGTTTGGTCCTGCCTAAGTTTGGCTTCCAAATTTTTTATAGTTGCTTCTTGGTTTTGCATAAATTTGACCATCAGCTCTTCCATGTTGGACTTCTTTTCAGGTACTTGGAATCCCGGGGGTGGCTGTTGTGCTGCATTTTGATTGCTCCATGAGAAATTTGGGTGCTGCCTCCACCCTTGATTGTATGTGTTGGAGTAGGGATTGTTTTGTTGCGGCCTGAAAAAATTACCAATATAATTAGCTGTATCAGTTGTTTTAGCAAAAGGATTACCTGTCTGGCAATTGCTCGTATCGTGTCCTCCTCCACACAGGTCACAAGTAATGCTCTGAACATGCATAGCTGTTCCCTTTAAGTTGTTGACTTCGGCTCTAAGGGCTGCAATTTCAGCTAGTAAAGTTGGCACGCAATCTACTCCCTGCACAGCTGCTAGTCTTTTTGGCATCATGCGCTCTGTCTGCCATTGATAGCTATTTGATGCCATCTCATCGATCAGATCGAAGGCTTCTTCCTCCATTTTTTGATTAATGGTTCCTCCTGCTGCTGCATCAATCATAGATCGATTAGTAGGAGATAAACCATTATAGAAAGTTTGTACCTGAAGCCATACGGGTAGTTGATGATGTGGACATCTCCTCAGCAGTTCCTTGAAATGCTCCCAAGCCTCATATAGTGTCTCCATGTCCATCTGCATAAAAGAAGTGATATCGTTGCGCATCTTAGCAGTCTTTGGAAGGTGGAAAGTACTTGGCTAAGAATTTTTGGGCTAGGACATCCCAAGTTGTGATAGAACCTGCAGGAAGAGAATGAAGCCAATTTTTAGCTTTATCCCATAAAGA
The DNA here is from genome assembly GCA_006176705.1 of Cocos nucifera. Classification (NCBI taxonomy): domain Eukaryota; kingdom Viridiplantae; phylum Streptophyta; class Magnoliopsida; order Arecales; family Arecaceae; genus Cocos; species Cocos nucifera. The sequence goes on from QRFJ01000998.1 coordinate 106,086, forward strand.
GAAAGGAAATAACCTTAATCTAATAGCATCATCCGACACCCCATTAATTTTAAAAGTATCGCAAAGTTCAAGAAAATTAGAAATATGGGCATTCGGATCATCATGCATGTGTCCACTGAATTGGACAGTTGATTGAATCATCTGGATCATCGTCGGCTTTTATTTCGAAGTTGTTTGCTCGTACAGGCGGTCTCCTGATGCTCGAAGCTGCATCGGCTACAGATGGTGTGATGTAATCATTTAATGGATGATGTACTGGTCGAATAGCTTCATGCTGTCCTTCAGTCGCCATATCCACTCCTAGATTGATGTCGTTAGGATCTTCAGCTGCCATGTTTCTCTCTTGTTGTAGTCTTCTAATAGTTCTTTCAATTTCTGGATCTAGAAGGTAGTAAGTTACTATGTCCAGTACGTGTCATGCACTAAATTTTTTTTTTTTAATAATAAAAATTAAAAATAAATTTCTAAAGTAAAGCTAGGATCAAAATTTTAATATTATTTTAGACACAATCCCCGGCAACGGTGCCAAAAACTTGATGCGTGCTAATTTATAGCTATGGCAAGTGCACCAGTCGATCAAGTAATAAAGTGAATGAGTAGAGTATCGTCCCTAGAGGATTGGAAAATAAGTACTGAAAAGCTCTTTCCTATGCTTTATTTAGAAGATCGATTTATGAGAATAAGAAATTAAAAAAAATAAAAAAAATAATTAAAAGTTTTTAATTAAATAGAGAGAGTGTAAATTATTAGGGTTTTAAATTCAAGAGCAATGGATTACTAAGGCAATCGGTTCACCAACTCAGTCAATACAATATTCAGATTTTTAGATTAATTTTATTTCATGTGACGGTGGAGTCTCCTAATTTATTCACTATCCCTTTGGTCCAGGCATAGCAAAACTATTAATATTTATTAATTATCCCTTTGGTCCAGGTGTAATTTAAATAAATATTAATGCATTAGGTTTTGTGAAACCCTCTAATTAAAATACGCTGCGTCCAAAGCGCACTAAAATTCCGCATGCATATGAATTCTAATTTGATTCATAATACAAGGTATATAATCAAGAAGCATTAACATAGATGTACTTGGTCCGTAACATCTATGTTCATCAGATCAATTAGAAGATGGCCAGTAATCTAAAAGCATTAAGATCAGATTTATATACTCCTCATGAATAAAATTTAAAAATAAATCATACTGAATATTGCATCAAAAGAGTGGCTACACCTTAGCCTTAGTAAAATAAAATTTAGTTCATGATAACAAATTCAAAAATAGCAAATAAAATAAAAAGCATAGAGAAATTAGACTGTTTGATTGCTGAAATTGATTGTCTGCTGCTCTTGATGTGGAGAACTTGGCGAAGAAGAAGAGGCTCCTTGATCGATGTCTTGATCGTCGAAGAAAAATCAAAAAAACCTTTTTGATTTTCTCACAAATCACTTTTTTTTATCTCTCTCCTCTCTCTCTTCTCTCTCTCTCTCTCTCTCCCGTCTCTCTCTTTGTCTCTCTCTAATTTTTTTTCTCACGACAACACTGGGTTTTTTTATAGATGAAAGAGTTTTATTCCCCCAAAATCCATCAAAAATTAGGTTTAAGGACTCCTAAATCAACTCAAATTAAGATCTGGATAATTCTGGCCGTTAGATGTTGATCAAACGGTCCAAAAACCACTCAAAAAGCCCTTAAAATAACCCAGATCAAGTCGGATTTAATATCAGCCGTTGGATCATCCATTGGATCGAATCTGGGCCGTCCGATCGCATTGAAAGAAGCCTTCAGATCTATTAGTTTTAACGTCGGGATGAATCTCAGCCGTTGGATCTCGATCGGGAGCTACGGATGCCATCCATCAGCGCCTTCTTCTCGTCCGTCCGATCAAGCTTCAGTGAAAACCGCCCGTTAGGATCAGCCAGAATTCCCAAATTGCCCTCCGTGGACCGTGCGCGAGCCCGGTGTTGCATGGACCGCCGCATTCTTCAGCCAATCAGCGCACGCCTCTTGCTGTGAAATTCCCAAAATACCCTTCAGATGGTCCATCCGTGCGCCGCGAAAAATGCTGACGTCAGCGTTGCATCGGCGGTTTTTTTTTTTTTTTTTTTGAAATTCGATTCTGGGCTCGTTTGAAGTCCGTTTTGCCTGAAATTTTTTTCATCTAAACTAAAAAAATGAGATCTTCACATTGATGGCATTCTTCCTATATAAGATTAATAAAAATATTAATTTCTAATAAAATAGATTAATTTATTTTATAATTTAATACTTTTATTAGTATATTTTTACCACTTATCAAAGATCTATAGGGATAGATCTAAAAGGATGCTTGGATTATCTCAGTCCATGTATATAAATACTGTGCTGAAGAGGTTCAGCATGGAGAATTTCAAAAAGGAGTATCTCTCGATAGGCTATAGAATTTCTCTCTTTAAGAATGATTGTCCAACAACTCTTGAAGAGAGAGAGCATATGAGTAGAGTCTTATATGCTTCGATAATGGGATCTATCATGTACGCCATGACACATACGAGATCAGACGTGGCATACTCACTAGGAATAGTGAGTAGATACCAGTCTGACCTTTGAGAAAACCACTAAAAAGTGGTTAAAACCATCCTTAAGTATTTAAGAAATACTAAGGACAATGGTTGGTTTATGATGAGTCAGATCTAAAATTTATAGAATTTACAGACTCCAGCTTTCAATCTGACCATGACGATAGTAGAAATATATCAAAATATATCTTTACTCTAAATTATGGAGCTATCTGCTAGAAGAGTTCCAAGCAACATACTATGGCAATCTCTGTTTGCGAAGTAGAGTACATCGCAGCATCAGATATTGTGAAGAAAGCTGTGTAGCTGAAAAAATTTATCATCGAGCTTGGAGTAGCACCCTCCCTAGATGGTTTGATCCTACTCTACTATGATAGCACTGGTGCTATAACTCAAGCGAAGAAATCAAAAGCACACCAGCAGATGAAGCGCATCCTGCGCCACTTCCACCTGGTCCGGAAGATCATGGATCGAGGTGACATCGACCTTTAGAAGATTGATGGAAAGAAGAACCTAGCCGACCCCTTCACTAAAGCCCTAGCAATAAAGAAGTTCGACAACCACAAGTCAAATATGGGTATTAGATACTATGCTGAGTGGCTTTAGGACAAGTGAAAGTTATTAAAAAATATATCCCAAAGACAATCGTCAACCTATTGACGGTTGAGCTACATTATATCTAAAATTGATTCATTAATAAATAAAATATATTTTTGATATTTTTTATCATAAAGTATTCATCTTCTAACAAACTTCATTATTGTGATGAAATTCTTAGGACTATTTAGCTTCGATAAAGAGAGGATTTATCGATTAGTCCTTAAATCTATTCACGATCAAATGATAGGCTATTAATTAGGATGACAGCATCTATCGAGAATAGATCGTTGTATGCCATATAGATTGCTTGTTCTCTTAACCAAGGAATATGAAGATACTGGTATAGTATATAGGTGAGATGTATAGGTACATTGTCATTGAACATGACCAACTTTAGAGCATTCTGTTGTCAAGAATATCTTTGATGGGATATATGTATAAGTATCCCTTAGACCTGAGATCACCTCAGTGACTTACAAGCAACTCACTGTGCTTTGACACTAGACTAACTAAATCTATAATACAGTAATGAAAGACTTCTGGGCATAGTCAAGTACTTGCAAAGTCAGAGTGTGATCAAGATGGAATTGACCACTCCAAGAGTTGGAGAAGAATGTATCATTGTATTTTAATATAGCAAAATCTTGATCAAGATAATCCATCAGATAGATTTGATATTTTGAAATACAATGTGGACAACTTAATCAAAGTTGATAGTTGAACGTTGAGGTGTCCTATGAGCATTTTGGTCAAGGGGATGAATTATATGGAAACTATATCCACATAGGTTCTAAGGATGTTGTTCTACACATTCTACCTATCCGACCATCGGATACCATTGCTAGATGGTTATTTTAATTGATACAGAAATCTATTACTATGCTACTGACTTAGATTTAGACCTATGAGGTCACACACATTAGAGCTCATGATCTAATCGGATGGTTGATCAATGATTAAGAATCGTTCTAAGGTTAAACGATTAATATGATTGATGTTTAACCTAGTGCAAGTATTGCAGGAGGATCGATTAGCAATTAAATTACTAATTAGTTTAATTTAATTAAGCCAAAGGATAAGATTAAGTTTAATTAAATATGATTTAATTAGATTCAGTTTGGACTTGATTGGATCAAGTCCAATTAGCTTATTGGATAAGCCAAGTGTAAGAAAAAACTAGTCCTAGGTTAACTAGGACTCGGGTCAACCCAATTTCCTAATTTGATTAGAAAATTAAATTAAAATTATGTCTAATATAATCTAATTTAATTAAATTCTTAATTGGGTTAGGATCTAATTTAATTTAGTTGACTTAGTTTTGATTTAATTTGGTTTGAGCAACCACTTTGACGAAGTTATAGATGGAATCTTAGCAAGACTAGGATTCCACCTTACACCACCTTAGCCCCTCATGCCCCATGCCCATTTTTTCTTTTATTTGTGCAACAAAAACCCCCTCTCTCAGGTATCTCACACATGCCCCTTCTCTCCCTCTCCTTCTCTTATGGCAATTTGTTGTGGACTAGGTCAAACAAGGAAATTTGAATGTAGTTTGAATTTTCCTTTGAAAGAGTTTTAGAAAACTAAAACTCTTCCCTTGCATGCTGCCCTTCTCTTCCTATTTTCTCTCCTTTATTCTATGGAAAGGGAGGCTATTTTGTGCAACTTTCTCATGTGGTTCTATGCCAAAAATTCTGGAGAGGGCACCTAAAAGGTTATTTTGTGCAACTTTCTCATGTGGTTCTATGCCAAAAATTCTGGAGAGGGTGCCCAAGAGTTGGACGCCCCTTGACTTGCCTATTTCGGTCTTTCATAGTCTAGGAGTTTGACCCAACAAGGACTCCTCTATATCTCTCTATTTAGGATGAATTTTGGGCCAATTTTTTGATATATTATAGACCATTAAGAGAGGTTTGGGGTGTGTGAAAACTAGGGAGAGAGAGTCCTTGGTTGTTAGGGTTCCATTGACACCAAACTAGGTGTCTAGGTGAGAGCAAAGAGAAGAAGAAGAGGGTCTTCTTCTAGGATTGCTATGTTCACCTCTTTCCTTCCTTCTTATTTGAGTTTTTTGAGAGTGTCTCATATCTGAAACCTCTTTTCCTCCTCTTTGAAAGAGTCCAAATCCAAAAGAAGGAGGCATTTGATCGACCATCAAAGAAGAATCAATATAGTATTAGCATACTATGCTGATTTTCTACATCAGGACTTCTGATCATGATTTGTGAGCTCGTGTGGATAACTTCTAAAGGTCGGATGCATGTACGGCTCATAACTTCAACCTCAAGTCCGAATTAGCAAGTTAGAATGTTTAACTTGCATAGATAATAGATCTGATCTATTATTTTAATACCTGTATTAGATGTAGTGTATATACATGTTGATGTGATCAATATGTTTTACTTTCTTCTTTATATTTTAATCTCTAATTTAATAATATGCCATGATCATGTAATAGATCTTAGATCTAGGGTATTTTTTGATATTTTAAATTATTTTTGATTAATTTTAGTCTTTTGCTACCTGATCTTGAAAAAGTTTGAAGATCTAATCTTGAAATCCTAGATCTGATTTATTTACCAAATGGCTAGGAGATCGAGTTATAGTGTAGTTAAACTATAACACACTCGAGGTGAACTGTCGATGCACCTCAGGTCTAAGAACTAGATACACAACTATAGCATCAAGCTTAGTCATTGACGAGAAGGTGGACTCTCTTATGACTACTCAAGGTGGTCATGCTCAGAGCTCTCATTCTCAACGAGTATCTGTACTCTCACTTTGGTGTCTCCACACTATAGACTCAAGACTCATCTATCCTAAGAAAGTGATCGTACATCAATCTTTCAGATCTGTCACCATCCTTATGATGATCCTACGATCAGGAGCAGTTTATGAGTTAATTATGAAAATACATGTCTCAAATTTTCAACTCTTGAAAATATGTATTATCATACCTATTAACTCAAAAGATGTATCACAGATACTTTATACACAATATGATAGAAGAAAATAATCCTTTATTAGTTACAAAAATGCTCCTAGAATATGTATTACAAGTGTCAGCTATTATGGCTTCTAGGTTTCTCTTCTAACAATTGGTTTGGGTTTTATCTTAAATTTTGAATTCAAGATGATTTATTAGAGGTTGGAACAAACCTAGCCTCTTATTCTTATCCCAAACCCATGTGCTTCTCACACTGAATGTCACTCATTTAAATCTAATTTTTTGCATGGATGTGTGTAAGGAAGTGAGGGTTTCTGGGGAGGGAATTTTAGAGTGGTTGGGTGCTTGTTTTTGGGCATGAAAAATTTTAGAGAGAGAGAGTTTTTCCTTGTACCAACTTCTTCCTCTCATGCGACATATATTTTTTTGTCTTTTGGTCACCCACTTTATATAGGATCAAAGTAGTGTATGTGCAAATAGGAAAATCCTTCTACCTATGAAAATTTATTTCATGGGAAAAATCAAAGGAGAGAGAGCGTGAGAGCATTTCTAGCACAAGGGTTCTCCTGAGAGTCCTCCTGCACCCTATCTTCCTTTCTTAGATTAAATCTAAGTTAGATTGGTGGGTGATTTTTTTGTGAAAGGTGTTTTATGTAAAAATCATTGAGACAGTGTAAAGGTCTCTTGGGCATGCAATTTGATAGTTAGAAAAATCCTGAGAGTGGGGACTCCAAGATTTCAAGGTGTGGGTTACCCTAGGGTTTCAACCTAAGGGTTCGGATAGTGAGATCAAGTGCTGTGAGCATCAGATCTCCACCAAAATCTTCACACCACCTCATTATCCTCCATTGTATGTCTTCTGGCCTCCTGGAGCATCCGGATGATCAGAAGGAGGTCTATTGAGATCGACCAAGATCGGTTGTTGAAGATTTCGATAAGAAGCCAGCACTCTGATGGAGCTAATCGGGATCAAGAGCTTCATGTGGACCATCCATAGAGATTGGATAATCCATGTGGTTGCATCATGATGCAAGTCCTCTTTCAAATTTTTACATTGTGGAGGTCATCTATCTGCACTCAGGTATTGTATTCGGAGCACGGTAGTAAATATAATTTACTCTTCCATGCATTCAATTTTTCTATACATATATAACATGTCTCGATCCTAGTGTAGGATTTTTATGATTAGATCATAATATATGTAGATTAATTAGATTAATCTAATACTTTCCATCGTATTTTATTTGAAAAAATTTTAAAATGCATGCCTAAAATTCTGCATGTTTTTCTTCAGTGGTATTAGAGCACTAGGTCATAAGACATGCTATATATGTTTATTAGAAATTTGAATGCTAGCATATTTGATTTGTTTTTATCCGAGTAGCAAGTAATTGGATTGGGTTGGTTGCCATGGCCATCCGATCATAGGAGAAAAGTAGGGTTTAAAGGCCTTCTCCTCCAATTTGATGGGGTTCTCCTATGGCGGTAGGGGTGCCACTGCGATTATATGCTATGAAAATGACAAGAAAAAGGAATAATTAAAATGGTTTCAATCTAAAAATTAAATATAAATATATTTATATTAGATTTAAAAATTGATTCATGGTTTAATTTTTATTGTACTTTATTTTCTATTTGAAACTTGCAATAGATTGCTGTTTATGAAAAGAGCTGACCCATTTCTAAAACGAGTCGACCCATTTAGTGAACCAAAAATAAAAAATTATAAAATTATTTTACAAACTTGAAAATGATTTTCAAACATCGAACCCCAACCCATCAGCCCAAAAGTTAATTAAAAATTAAGAGTTGTCCCATAGGATCTAGAATTATGAATTAAAGATCCTAAGGCAAAAGCATAAATATGTGGGTTAATGGATTAGATGGATTAGGTCCATTAATTGAGTTAGACCTAAGGTTAGATTAAAGAACAGACTTAACTAGAGTAATTAATTAAATTTAATCAAGTGTTGATTTAGATTAGGTAAAGAATACTGTAGGTTCAACTTCAATAGTTATAGTTGGTCAAGTCCTGGTCTTTAATGAGAACCAAATAGACTTGATTCATGGCTAAGTGGTCAAGCCTAAAATTACCAGGTGGATCAAATTGAAATGAGTTAATTGATTGGTGTCTAAGATAAGTTTGGCATTCTAGACTAGTAAACTAAAGAAGATCAAAGATGAAAAGAGAGAGGGGATGGTGCCTAAGGTTTTCACATTGGAAGCAGAGAGAAAAAAAGAGAGTTAGGGAGAAAAGCTCAATTTTATTCTACTCTATTATAAAAGTTACAATACCTAGGTTTATATATCCTAGGATTTTTGCTATATCATATAAATCCTTATAAACCCAAATCCCGGCTGAAAAACTTTCTTAGGCTAACCCAATACATGAAAGCATTTATCCAAACTCATGTACATCCATGATTTTACATGCTCTCATCCCCTGGATCTAAACCTGACCCATATATAATTTAGCCTCCTTAAGATCTCTCAAACCAAGCCTTAAGACCCCTAGGATAAAGTCCTATTCTAGACCCAAATAGAACTTTGATGCATTTCTATTTGCCAAAATCGAGAAATCTCTAATTGAGACCAAGACATCTCGCCTGCATCTGAGATGACTCATCTCAGAATCGAGTCATCTCTACCTAGGACTGTGCCGAACGCCACTCTCTATCTAGATGAACTTTGAGATCGAGAGGTCTCGGTCCATCCTCGAGATGACTCGATCGAAATTGAGTCCTCTCCACTTGAGACTGAGACATCCCTAACTGTGTGCCAGCCCCTTTCTTGGTTGATACTTCTTCCTGACCCTAGTTCTTTGCTCCATCTTGTGTCCCTAAGTCTCCAAAGTAACTTCCAAGCCCCTCAAGATTCTCATACTTGAACCTCAAGCTCGTAGATGGCTAGACACTATCTCCATCCTAGGATAACTCCTGTCCTAGCTCTAGAACCACACCTATCCTAGACTCCCCAAAGTCATCACCCTAACTCCTTCCATGGCTTTTCAAGGCTTGGGAGCACCACACCAATCCTTACACACCCCACCCTTATCTAAAGGGCTAAGAAAATTCTAAGCTATAACTAAACTGCAATATCATTTAAACCTACTCAACATAATTACCTCAAATTCTTTCTCAATCAACATATACAATTTAATTTAACCTCTTAATTTACTAAAGCAAATATCTTAATTTAATTCAATGATTTACATAAGTAAATCCAAGGCTCTATTTACAAAACCATACCATATACATTTTATACAAGTCAATCAAATATGCCAAGTTCATTAGTTCTAGTTGGTAATAACTACAAAATGTAATACAACCCAAACATACCATCTCTAGCTTTATTATACAAGACTAATTCTTCTTAAAAGATAACTACTGCTACACATGCAGATATACAAGCTGATAATCACCCTTGAACTAAAGCACTTCAAAACTGTAGGATAAAAGTAGTGAGGGGTAAGACTTCGGATCTTAGTGAGTGGATAAACAATCTAATAATGGAAAAATAGGAAAACATAGCTGTAACATTTATTATCACAACATATGACTTATAATGTTGAAATACTTTTGAATAAATATATCTTAAATATGGATAAATCTATAATATAAATCATCTTTACTGAAAGAAAGCTTTGCTAAGCTAAAACATATTTGTTGAGCTGATAAAATCTAATGAACTACACAAAACCTGTGGAGCTGTAAACTTTGCTAAGCTATTATAAACCATCTTGCTGACAATAATGCTGCTCGCTATGGTCGACTACCCCTAATGCAACCCTACGATGGGTAGTCAACTTGTAACATGAATGCTTTTTGTTGGGAGAAAAATGGCCCCCATCGAAGTTCTTGTCCGAAGTCCTCAGTCACCGATCTCCTTCTTGTTTGGATTCATCGATCTCCTCAATGACGAGTTCATGCAACGGAACCTCCCGAAAGTGCATGAGAGTTTGACGGTACGATCTTGAACAAGTAAAATAGAATTATTATTATGCTAACCTTGTCCTCTGGTTAAAAATGAAAAATAGGCTTGAAGCCCATCCACGCCCCTTCCGGATGAACTCCATCCAGACGATCTTCTTCCAGATGAACTCCACCCAGATGATCTTCCTCTAGTTGAGCTCCCTCCGAACGATCTTCCTTCAGTCGAGTCCCTCCAGACGATCTTCCTCCAGTGAAGCTCCCTCCAGACAATCTTCCTCCAGTCAAGTTCCTTCGATTGACCTCCTCCAGTCAAACCCCTTTCGAACGACCTCCTCCAATCGAACCCCTTCCGGATGACCTCCTCTAGTCAAACCCCTTTCCTCCAGTTGGGCTCCTTTCGAATGACCTCCTACAATCAACCTCCTTTCGAACAATCTCTTATGGTCGGCCTCCTTCTGATCAATCTTCTCCTAGTCGTCCGAAAGAAACTCATCATCCACATGAATTTGGCTACCAACTCAATGCAAACAAACCAATATGCAAACGATCTTAAAAGTGTCCAAACTCCTTTGGAGCTGTTGTGACTTGAAGCTATTCGCCATCAGCACCTATCTGATCAAAACTTTGACTATTAATCCCCAATGTATTGGCACGTCACGATAACAGACACCACTCTCGACTGGCAAGTCATGTGAACACCACCCTCGGCTCACTATCCAATGGTTATGGCTGTCACTATCATTTTGTTACACACTTCGTCTATAAAAGGGACCCACCAGATACGTTTCTCCTAAGCTCTCTTCTTCTTTTCAATACTCTGCTTCTTTATTTCTTGAGCACTCCATTTTGATTGGCCGAAAATTGACTTGAGTGTCGGAGGATCCTATCGGAGCCACCCACCTTCGATTTGAAATTTGTTTTGCAGGTCCCATCGATGGCCTCACCCGCTCCACTCCAACCATCTCTGGCATCCTCATAGATTTCCTCACTAATAAAATTGGCGCTAGAGGAAGGACCTTTGAGCCCTTGTTCTAAAAGGAGTGCCCAATTGATCTTGCCTGCCTTCCTTTCTTTCTTAATTTCTTAAATCCACTTTTGCTTGATCTCTTCTTGCTCTAGAGAATGCCTCCGAAAGAGATGACCACCCAATGTTTTACTGCTTTCATCGCTAGATCTGAGCCAGATCCACTCGCTCTAGCTCCATTATCCACTCCCCAACCTCCTCCACCAGCAGTCATGGTGGATCCAGAGCAGTTTAACCTACGATGCAGTAGGTTTGGAGCCTCACCAAGATGATGTACACCATATAGTAGCCTTTGATGGTAGTTCAGCTAGAAAATCCTCAACTAGAACCTCAAGAACCAGCACTGAGAAGGGCAACCTGGGTCAGCAAATCCATCATCTCCGAAAAGGGAAAGCAGAGAGCAGGAAGCTCATGTTTCGATTATGATTCTTCTCTAGAGGAGATTTTTTCCATCTACAGTTGGCAGCCTTCTGAGATCCATGGTCAAGATGATGATCTCAATCAAAAACTTCAAGACATGAACCGATGGATTAAGGAGCTTCACCATACCGCCTCAGCTCAACATGATGATATCTGCATCAATCCTTCTTTCTCTGCCAAGATCATGCAAGAGCCTGTCCCGTCGAACTTCAAGCTCCTCCAGTTCGAGACCTACGATGGAACTTCTAATTGATCGACCACCTGAAGGCCTTCCGAATGATGATGCTGCTTTATGGCGTGCGAGATGCCTTTTTGTGTCGAGCTTTTCCATCTACCTTGAAGGAAGTAGTAAAAAATTGGCACTCAAACCTTAAGCTAGGAATAATCTTTTCTTTCGATCAAATGAGCCATTAGTTTGCGGCTCATTTTATAAGCAGCCAACATTTAAGATGAGGTTCGAATTCCCTCATCAACATAAAGCAGAAGGAGAGGGAGTCAATCCGAACTTATGTCAGTCGTTTCAATGTTGCTGTGTTGGAGGTCCGTAATCTGGACCAATCTATAGCTATGACTGCACTGAAGAACAACCTCCAAAAAAATAACCTTTCATCCTTCCTAAAAAAGTACCTCAAAAATTTTGCTAATATACTGGCCCGGGCTGAAGGTTATGCCTGGACAGAAGAAGCCTTCAAATTGAAGGATGATGAGGCCGCAAGAGAGCGACAGGCGGGTGAACCTAGTCGACTTGCACCTGAAAGAAAGCCGAGCAAAGCTTGGCCATGCTCCTAAACTCCTCCCGAGCACAGATAAGCCCAAACTCCTCCTTAAGCTCATCGATAGAAAAGCTTGAATCGGAGAACCTAGCAAAACATTCCTCTCAAAAGATTCAACAACCATTCTCCCTTGAATGCCTCCAAGACTCAGGTGCTAATGGAGATAAGAGAACAGCTGGTCAAGCCCGAAAAGATGCAGACTCTCCCGATCAAGTGCAATCCCAATAAGTACTATCTTTACATCATGACCATGGTCATGATATTGAAGAATGCATCCAGCTCCAAGATAAGATTGAAGCACTAATTAGGAGAGGTCGACTAGACCAGCTCTTCAGGTGCCAACCAGAAAGAAGAGAAGATCATCTGAGAGCCCCAGCATAATCTGAACCACCTTGATGGGACAAGCCCTAAGGAGATCGACCCCCTCTTGAAGTCATCAACACTATCGTCGGGGGACACCAGTGCGGGGAAGCCAGCGAATCAATAGAGCTAACGAAGAGGCAACGGACTGAGGAGCCCATCACTTTCACTAAAAAAGATGTCTAGGAAGTTTAGCTTTCATACAATGATACAGTTGTAGTTACTTTAAATATTGCTGATTATGATGTATGCCATATTTTAATTAATAATGAAAGCTTCATTGATGTCTTATTTTATGATGCTTTTTCTAAAATATCTATATCTGATGATAGGACAGGCCCAATGAATTCTCCGTTGGTAGGATTCATAGGTGATGGCATGCCGATAGAAGGGATAATAATGTTGCCTATGGTAGCCAATCCAACTGATATCCAAAGCAATCTATGGCACAAGTTGACTTTTTGGTAGGTAAAGCCCCTTCTACCTATAATGTGATCCTTGGGCGATCCAGTTTGAATGCACTTTGGATTGTGGTTTCTACTTACTATTTGAAGATGAAATTTTCAATCAGGCATGGAGTCGAAAAGGTCAGAGGAGATCAAGCACTGGCTCGGCACTGCTATAGTATTGCTTTACAGGAAGAAAGACAAGCAGACCTTTGTCTGATGGATGGGCTTGATGCCCATGATGATCTATCAGGAGAAAGAGGAGAACTCACTGATGACCTTGAGGAGATCCCACTAAATGTTGGGAATAAGGAGCATATAGTGAAGATCAGCTTGAACCTAAAAGGAGAAGTTAAAAAGTGCCTCATCACCTTCTTGTAAAAAAATTATGATGTCTTTGCTTGGGTGCCTGCAGATATGCCCGAAATTGATGCAAAAGTCATGGAGCACCGCCTAGGCATAGATCTCAAACGACGACCAGTAAAGTAGAAGAAATGTAGTTTTGCACCAAAAAGACAAAAGGCGATAATGGACGAAGTCAACAAACTCCTTAAGACAAGATTCATTCGAGAAGTGCTTTACCCGAATTGGATTGCAAATGTTGTCCTGGTTAAAAAGATAAATGGTAAGTAAAGGATGTGCATAAACTTCACGGATTTAAACATAGCCTTCCCAAAAGATAGCTACCTATTACCCAAAATTGATCAACTGATAGATGTGACTTTAGGCCATGAGCTCCTCACTTTCATTGATTCCTTCTTAGATTATAATCAAATCTAAATGGCATCAGAGGATGAGAAAAAAATTGCTTTTATTACTGACCATAGTCTTTATTATTATAGGATCATGCCGTTTGGGCTTAAAAAATGTAGGCATAATATACCAGTGCCTAGTCAATAAAATCTTCGAGGAGTAGATCACCGCAATATGAAGGTCTATGTAGATCATATGTTGGTCAAAAGCCGATCTTCACCAAATCATATTGCCGACCTTGAAGAAACCTTTAGCACTCTCTGAAAGTATAAGATGAAGCTAAACCCTATGAAATGCACTTTCGGAGTATCCTCGAGGAAGTTCTTAGGATTCATGGTGTCAAGTCGCGGCATTGAGGCCAATCTAGCAAAAATTAGAGCCATCCAGAAAATGACTGTCCCAAAAATAATAAAAGAAGTCCAAGGCCTCACAGACAAGGTGGCAACTCTGAATCACTTTGTATCAAGGTCGACGGAGCGCTACATGCCCTTCTTCCAAGTACTCAAGCAGCCTAGAAACTTCAGCTGGACCCCTGACTGTCAGCAAGCCCTCGAAGAGCTGAAGAACTACCTCAGCTCATCCCCACTACTCGCCAAACCTGAACCTGGGGAAGAATTATTCCTATATCTCGCCATGTCCCTGGTAGCTATTGGAGCTGTACTAGTTAGAGAAGAAGCAAAGATTCAGAAGCTGATCTACTATATAAGTAGAGTCCTGAGAGATGCAGAAATAAGGTATACCAAATTAGAAAAACTGACCTATGTCTTGTTTATTACAACTAGAAAGCTTTGACCTTATTTTCAGGGATACACTATTACTCTCTTTACTAATCAACCCATTAAGGTGGTTCTTCATCGACCTGATATCTCTGGTAGTATGGCAAAGTGGGTGATTGAGCTGATTGAATTCGACATCCACTTTCAATCTCGGCCATCCATTAAAGCTCAAATACTGATCGATTTTATTGTAGAATGCACTATCCCGAGGGAGATCGAATCAAAGTGTCAAGAAGCCCTCATCCCTAGCACCTCAGAAGAGAAGATCGATCTACCTGAATACTTTTGGGCACTACATGTGGATGGTTCATCTAATGCTTCTGAGGTAGGCACGAGCTTGATTCTCATCAATCCAGAAGTAATCATGATGGAGTACGCATTGCATTTTGACTTTTCTGCCACTAACGATGAAGCGGAGTATGAAGCCCTACTTGCAGGACTGAGGATAGCCAAGGAGCTAGGAGTGCAATATTTGAAGTCCTACAGTGACTCACAGCTGGTAGTGGGATAAGTTAATAACTTCTTTGAAGCCTGGGAGGAAAGCATGAAAAAGTATTTGAAAAAGATGAAAAGTTTAAGTTTGGCCTTTGACAACTTTGGCATTCAGCAAATCCTAACAGTGGAGAATACCAGAGCCAACCTCTTCTCAAAACTAGCCACTTTAGCCCTGAATGAGCTATCAAAAGAAGTCCTTTTTGAGGTCCTACAGTGCCCAAGTTTGGATGAGCCCCAGGCGATAATGCAAGTTGATCATGAGCGCAGCTGGATCGATCCGTTGATAGAATATCTCAAGGAAAGGATTCTCCTGAGAGATGTCAAAGAAGTTCGAAAGTTAAGAAATTAAGCTTTCCATTATATTCTGCATGAAGGCAAGTTGTATAAAAGGTTGTACTCCTTACCCATCCTCAAATGTCTCCAACCTGCAAAAGCTGGTTACACCTTGAGGAAAGTTCACGAGAGGATTTGAGAAAATCATCTGGGAGCGAGATCCCTATCATACAAGTTACTCCGTCAAGGATACTATTGGTCAACAATGCATCAGAATCCAATGGACTATGTGAGAAAGTGTGATAGATGTCAAAGGAATACCAATATTTAGAGATAGCCAGCTTCGCAGCTCACACTGCTAAGTGCCCCCTAATCGTTTGCACTATGGGGGATGGACATACTTGAAATTTTTTTGTAGCATTTGGACAGCAAAAGTTCCTATTGATGGCAGTGGATTACTTCACTAAGTGGATCGAGGCTGAACCTTAAGCAAAAATTATTAGATATGTGTGTCTTAGAAGCCAGAATTGACTGACACTTGTTGTACACTTCTAAAGGCAAAATTATAATTTTGATTATAAATAATAAAATGTATAATTTTTTTTCACAATGTGTATTTAGTATCTATGATATATCTCTTGAGTTAATGGTAATAATAATTCTTATTTTCAAGAGTTGAAAATTTAAGACATGAATTTTTGTTATTAACTCATAAAATGCTTCGAACCGTAGGATCATCATAAGGATGGTGATTGATTTGGAAGGTTGGTGTACAATTACTTCTTTATAATAGATGAGTCTTGAGTCTACAGTGTAGAGACACCAGAATGAGAGTACAGGTACTCGTTAGAGAATGAGGGCACTGAGCATGACCACCTCGATTAGTCATAAGGAAGTCTACCTTCTCATCGATGACTAGCTCAAAGTTGCAGTGGTGTGTCTGGTTCTTTGACCTGAGGTGCACTGGCAATTCACCTTGAGAGTATTATAGTTTGACTATACCATGACTTGGTCTCCTAGCCATTTGAAACCCTGAGGTGTATGTTGGTTATAGCATGTTCATTGTAGGAATTAGATTGCACCAAGAGGGAATCTATTTACCTTGATAGATGAGGAGTAGCCCTAGGATGATCATGAGAATCAAGTCCATAAGCCCATGGCCATGGCAGAGTAAAATAATAGAAAGAGTTTCTATTAAGAATTTCACATCGGACTTGAATCAAATGATTAAATTGTATGACAGAAATTAGGGTTTGACGAGTTCACCTTAACCCTAATCTGATTGGGGCTCAAGATAGAAGAACTTAATCACACATGTAACTACACCAAGAGGTTTGTTTTCAGTTTTGATGGATTGCCACCATATACTGCTAGGTGTCACTAGTAGATTTTGGGAGCAATTAGAATAATTTGGATGATCGATCATTTTAGTTGTCTGAATCAAAAAAGTTCTGATCCATCGAAAAGTATTTTGATGATGTCAATGATAGAGATCATGACATATCCCATTACCATATAGAACTAAGCCTAACTGGGTCACACAAATAAGAGTTTAGATCTGGATATCATGAATTAGACTAACCCAGCTCAATTGATTTGAATTAGATTCAATTAGGTTTAAGAAAATTGTGCTAGCACATGATTGAGCCTAATGTTCTCCTACTACAATCATTAAAAGTTGTCTCGACTGAGCCAAATATTTTTGGGCTCACTTAAGTATCTTTACTTGGTCTGACTAGAGCTTGTCTAGATCAGAAAAGGGTTGTCTTAATTTATAAGATAAATTTGAGACAACACCTACCATTTTTCGTCACCTGCTAATTCTTGTCTTTTGACTTTGGTCAAACGTTAATGTTTGACACTTAGACATCTACCCATGTGTCATGCACCCATAGGAGAGCAGATAGGGGCTTGTCCCCTTACTAGAAAGAGGAAAGGAGGGGGCGCACACCTAGGGAGGCATGTGCCTAAGGATAGGGATGCGTGGAGTCCCATACAGATGGGACCTAGGTTGCTTCTTGGAATCAAACTAGGTGGTGCCAAAGGACTCTGCTTTGATCAATCTTGGTGCCACCTAAGGGTGTTGGAGAGGGGCTCTCATCTGATTGGATTAGGTGATGTCATCTACCAATCAGATTTAGATCTGATTGCACGAAGAAATATGATTGCTCGAGATGATGTGGCACTGCATGGCACAGTAGGGTCTATATAAATCCTGTCTATGCCTAGCTTTAGAGAGGCTCTCCCTTTGCCCAGGCCACATTACTCTCTCCCTCTTTCCTCCATGTCTTTCTTAGATTCTCTCTCTCCTCTCCATGCCCAAGGGGCTTTGGGCTTCAGTTTGGTGCAATCCAGATAAGAAAAAGGCGACAAGAAAGGAAGAAGGCAGCACTGCTGCAAGAGATGATATCGGATCTTCAAAAGTTATTTTGAAGACCTTCAAGATCAGATCTAGATCTAATCTTTGGAGGATAGATCGAGAAGGAGGAGATATCTAGATCCTACCTGAGTGGATACCGATAGAGGCCAGACGATTGCGTGGCTACATCCAGAACCTCAGGCAATCAGCAGGATCATCATAGAGTAATAAGATTACCCAAGAACAAGGTATAAATTAAAATTGATTTAATTTAATTTAATTTATTTTATTAGATTTATCAAATTAGATTTAAAAAGTATCAGATCTAATTTTGATCTAAGAAATTTTTTTTTAAAATATTCCTCATGATCAAATCGGATCTGAACGAACCTAACCCGAAAAATAGATTTTTTTCTTCAACTGGTATCAGTGCTAGGTCTCCATAAATTATTTAGATATAATTTTAATTTAATTATAATCTAATAATTAGGTGATTTTAGATGTTCCATAAAATATGGTTAGATCTAAAATCAAAAAAAAAATTAAAATTAAATAATTTAGATCTAAGTTCTACAAGATGCATGACTAGTTGTAGAATAGAATTATTCTATGTAAATCTTGCATGATCATAATTTAATTTGATTAAGTTATAATTTTAGATAAATTTATTTACTATTTTTTGATATTATAAATATTATAATAAGATTTAAAAAATAAAAAATAAAATTATTTAATTTTTGGTTCATATGAGATATGATGAATGCATGTTTAGTCTAGTTGTAGAATAGTTCTACATAATTATCTA
This sequence comes from Cocos nucifera, assembly GCA_006176705.1. NCBI lineage: Eukaryota > Viridiplantae > Streptophyta > Magnoliopsida > Arecales > Arecaceae > Cocos > Cocos nucifera. Next base: position 124,601 of record QRFJ01000998.1, read on the forward strand.
GAATAAAATTTATTTTGATGTGATCAATTTAAATTTAATTTTTTATATAATTATGAGATAATTTAAATCTAAAAATATGCATGATATGATACATGAGATGTATGCAAAACATGTTTATAGTTAGATCAATTTTTATATATGAGATATATGATGTAGATCTAACTAGTTTTGTAGTTTTTATATTACTGATTAAGGCATTCCCTTTGGCCATCCGGTAATAAGAACAAAGTAGGGTTTAAATGCCCTCTCCTCCCATTCTATGCGGTGTTCTTATGATGTGTAGAGGTGCTACGCATTCGTCCTTAATCAGAAACCCAAGAACTTATTTTCTGCAAAATCCTAGATCCTAAAATCCTAGAATTTTATTTATATATTTTATTTGTGAACCCTAAACTTAATTAAGAATTAAGATTATAAAATATATATTAGGTCTAAAATTAAAAATTTTAGATCTAAGATATATTCATAAAATTGGGTTCGGGCTTGGGTAGCTCATTTAGGTCTAAGCGGTTGATCAAACCGAATCAAGAGTTAGTTAGATAGGATCAAGAGTGCTTAAATTGACCAGCCTAATAGGATTAAGCCTAGATCAAGATCGAATCACATAAGTGATCGATCAAGCTATGACCTAATTAGGCTCAATGGTTAGAGTTTGGATTGTAGGCTAACCCGGTTGGTTTTGGCTCAATAATTTGGTGTCTAAGGTAAGTTTGGCAAATACAACCAACAGGTTTTTAATTAGGAGCTATTCAACTCGAATGCATTCTTATCGAGTTAATGGCATATCCCTTCCACCGATCTCACTTACCTGGCCATATTTGTTGGCTCAGTCCTAATTTGAGGTGGCCAATAATCTGAGCTAACCCATGCCACTAGGTTAGTCATAATTATTATGACTATGTCAAGTCTGGTTTAATGAGACCTAAATCAAATCTTCCTAAGAAAAGATTAAGTCTAAGATCTTCCACCATTATATATGTGCGGGTCTTTTCTGGAGTTGATTGTTTTCAACTGGTTACAGTGGTTTAGTTGCATTAGAAAGATGCAACCATATCTATTAGGCATTAGATGCTACGGGCTAGAGGATGGATTGGGCTCAATATTTTGGATACGGTGAAAGACTCAATTAGGAATCCAATCTATGCAAATGGTGGGTCTGACTTAATTAAGGAGTGGATCAACATTTTGAGCATGGTGAGATTCATGAATTAGAGACCAAGTTTGGATGCACCATGATTAAAGAATCATTGAACAAGAGTTGTTCACTCATTGCTAACCCATCATAATAACTGTTAAGTGAGGTGATGAGTCAGTTGGTGGGATCGCACCATCCACTAGAGATCATTAATCATGGAGGTTTTCACATCTCTACAGAGAGAGTGTAGGGATCCGAGAAAATAGTGGGAGCTAATTTGTTTAAAAATAAAACTCCTAAATAAATTGATTGAGTCTTAATTATAATATCTAACTAGAAATTTTGACTCTTTACAGAAAAATATCTACATCCAACCCACTAGCACGTATCCTAGACACCCATAGACTGACCGAACTCAATTACAAGGATTGGCTCTGAAACTTTAAAATCATTTTGGATTTCAAGAAGTTAACTCATGTATTGGATCAGAACCCTCCCACCTTACCAACTCGTCCATCCGTTGAATAGAGAGTATCTCTTGACAAGTGGATGGACGAAGATAATAAGGCCAGATATTACATGTTGGGCTCGATGTCTGATGAGCTTTAGCTCCAACATGAAGATATTAGGACTGCCCGCCAAATATTGGCTCACCTACAAGAGATGTTTGATGAACAGAGTCATGCAGTCAAGTATCAGGTCACTAAATAATTATTCAAGGCTAAAATACATGATGGACAGTCAGTCCAAGATTATTGTCTGATGATGATCAAGAACTTGAAAGAACTTGAGAAGCTCGGTGTGAAGTTGGACCTGGATCTGTAGAGTGATATAATTCTACAATCTTTGACTGATGCATATGGGCAGTTCATCATGAACTACCATATGCATAAATTTCAAAATTCTCTGGCCGAGCTTATGAACATGCTGGTTATTATTGAACTTTCTATGAAAGGTTATAAAGGCTCAGTGCTTGCTATGGAACGGACTTTCTCCAAGAGAAAATCTTTTAGAAAGAAGAAGAACTCTGTAAAAAAGCAAAAGATGGAAGGAGGAAAGAAGAAAAAGACAGAGCTGAAGAAAAAGGCAGCTAATAAAGAAAAGTATTTTCATTGCAACACTGACGGCCACTAGAAGCGAAACTATCCTACATACCTGACCACCCTGAAGAATAAGAAGGAGGTAGGTCCTTCTGGAGGTATGCTTGTTATTGAGTCTAACCTTATAGTTTCTTCTACATCCAGTTGGGTGCTTGACTCTGGTTCTAGTGCTCATTTATATACTTTCATGTAGGATCTTAAGGATAGTAGGAGGCTGAGGGATGGTGAGATGATCCGATGCATCAAAAATAGAGCAAGAATTGCTGCTGTGACTGTGAAAACATATCCTCTTCGACTACCATCTAGTTTAGACTTAGTATTAAAAGATTGTTATTATGTGCCTATAGCAAGTAGAAATTTGATTTTTATTTTATGCCTAGCACTAGAAAGCTATGTAATTAGTTTTCTTAAGGACCATTGTAACATTCTTTATGAAAGAAATAAAATTGCAAGTGGTTTCCTTATTAATGATCTTTACCAGTTATATATTAATGTATCTATTTTTAATATTGAGCAAAATGTGAATACCATGAAATGACCTAGGGATAGTCCAAATGATAGGTATCTATGGCACCTAAGACTAGGTCATATAGCAGAAGATAGGGTTAACTAATTGAAGAAAATCGAGCTATTTAGTTCGTTGACTTTCGAGTCATATCCAATTTGTGAATCTTGTCTTCATGGCAAAATGACTAAGCTCCCTTTTATAGAACATGGGGAAAGGGCCACGGATCTTCTTGCCCTAGTACATACTTATGTGTGTGGTCCATTTGATGTGCCGGCTAGAGGCAACTTTGTCTACTTTATAACCTTTACTGATGATTTATCTAAATATGGGTATGTGTATCTTATGAGACATAAGTCTAAAGCTTTTGAAAAGTTCAAAAAATTCAGACATGAAGTAGAGAAGCAAACTGAAAAATCCATTAAGGTTCCTCGATCAGATCGAGGAGGTGAATACCTTAGTCGAGAATTCCTAGACCATCTCAAGAAAAATGGCATAATCTCTCAATGGACTCCACCTGGAACACCTCAACTCAACGGGATTTCAGAAAGGAGGAACCAGATCCTATTAGATATGGTCCGATCCATGATGAGCTTCATTGACCTCCTTGATTTTCTTTGGGGATATAGTTTGTTAACTGTAATATACTTACTGAATAGGGTTCCTTCTAAAATCATTCCTACCATACCATATGGGATATGGCATGGTAAGAAACCAAGTCTGAGTCATCTCAAAATTTAGGATTGTCCGGCTCATGTCAAAAGACAACAAATAGATAATTTATACTTTAGGTCCTTTAGAGCTTGATTTATAGGATATCCTAAAGAGTAATTAGGATATTATTTCTATATTCCAGAAGATCATAATGTGATTGGAGTCGACATGCCATCTTTCTTAAAAAATAGTTTATTCAAGATAGCAGCATAGGAAAGCAGATCAAGCTCAAGGAAAAAGCCTAATAAGAGCAATAAGCTAAGGACCAAATGGAACCAAATCAGGTAGAGCCAATTCAATCACTATCTCATCCACCTCATAGATCGAAAAGAATTTCTCATCCCCCTGAGAGATACTTAGGTACTATTTTAGAGAAAGTAGAGAAAATATTCCTTGTAGGTAACGGGGTTCATGGTGATGATACCAAAATCTATGACGAGGCGATATTGGATATCGACTTCGAGAAATGGTTAGAGGCAATGAAGTCAGAAATTAACTCGATGCATTCAAACCAAGTCTGGATCTTAGTAGATCCACTAGAAGATATAGTACCTATTGGATGTAAATGGATCTACAAGAGAAAGATTGGTGCAGATGGAAATGTGGAGACATTCAAAGCTAGATTAGTGGCAAAAGGGTATAGTCAACGCGAAGGCATTGACTATCAGGATACCTTTTCACTAGTAGCTATGCTAAAATCCATCCGTACATTGCTTGCTATTGCAGTCTATTTGGATTATAAAATATGACAAATGAATGTGAAAACAGCATTCTTAAATGGATACCTTGAGGAAGATATCTATATGGAATAGCCGCTAGGTTTCACATCCAGTGATGCTGATCACAAGGTATGCAAACTACAAAGGTCTATATATGGATTTAAGCAAGCATCTCAGAGTTGGAATACTCATTTTAATGTTGTGATCAAATTATTTGATTTCATTAAAAATGAGAAGGAACTATGTGCCTTCAAAAAGGTCAGTGGGAGCACTATTGTCTTTTTCGTATTGTACGTAGATGATATCCTCCTTATTAGGAATGATATTCACATGTTGACCATAGTTAAAATGTGGTTATCCAAAGAATTCTCCATGAAAGACCTAGGAAAAGCATCATAATTCTAGGAATTAAGGTCTATAGAGATAGACCAAATAGGATGCTAGGACTTTCACAGAAGATGTACATAGAGGAAGTGCTAAAGAGGTTTAGCATGAAAAATTTTAAGAGGGGTTTAGTACCCTTCAGACATGATATCCATCTCTCCAAGAAGATGTGCCCTAGCACACCTGAGGAGATAGAACGCATAAGCAAGATCTCTTATGCTTCAGCAATAGAAAGCCTCATGTATGCCATGTTATGTACGCAACCTGATATAGCCCATGCTGTGAGTGTCACGAGCAGATATCAGTCGAATATAAGTGAAAAACACTGGACTTTTATGAAATGTATCCTTAAGTACTTGAGAAGAACTAAGGATATGTTGTTGATTTTTGGTAATGGAGAACTCCAAGTCCAAGGGTATATAGACTCAGATTTTATGTCCAATGTAGATGATCGAAAGTCGACATCTGAAAGTTTGTTTGTGTGTAACGGTGGTGCTATCAGCTGGAAGGATTCTAAGCAGACAATAATAGCAGATTCCACCATAGAAGCAGAATACATCGCCGCATCAGAAGCTACGAAGGAGGCATTCTGATGCAAAAAATTTGCCATAGAGATCAGAGTGATGCCATCAGATGCCATTCCTCTTTACTGTGATAATAATCATGCAATAGCCCTTGCTAAGGAGCTAAGGTCTCATCAGAAATCCAAGCACATTGAGTGGCGATACCACCTCATTCGTGATTACCTCGAGAAGGGTTATGTCAAGGTCAAGAGAGTCGACTTCGCAAGCAATGCGGTGGACCCACTCACAAAGCTGTTGGGCTAGCAAAAGATCAAAGCTCACCTTGAGAAGATGAGACTTAGATTTGTAGCTAATTGGCTTTAGGTCAAGTTGGAGTTTGTTAGATATGTGTTCCCTAGAAGCCAAAATTGACTGACACTTGTTGTACATTTCTAAGGGCAAAATTATAATTTTGACTATAAATAATAAAATGAATTATTTTCTATCACAATGTGTATTTAGTATCTGTAATACATTCCTTGAGTTAAAGGTAATAATAGTTTTTATTTTCAAGAGTTGAAAATTTAAGACATGAATTTTCATTATTAACTCATTAAATGCTTCCAACCATAGGATCATCATGAGGATGATGATTGATCTGAAAAGTTGGTGTACAATTTCTTCTTTATAGTAGATAAGTCTTGAGTCTATGGTGTAGAGACACCAGAACAAGAGTACAGGTACTTATTAGAGAACGAGGGTACTGAGCGTGACCACCTCGAGCAGTCATAAGAAAATCTACCTTCTCATCGATGACTGGCTCAAAGCTGCAGTGGTGTGTCTGGTTCTTTGACCTGAGGTGCATCAGTAGTTCACCTTGAGGGTATTATAGTTTGACTATACCATGACTCGGTCTCCTAACCATTCGAAACCCTGAGGTGTATGTTGGCTATAGCATGTTCATTATAGGAATTAGATTACACCAAGAGGAAATCTATCTACCTCGATAGATGAGGAGTAGCCCTATGATGATCATGAGAATCAAGTCCATAAGCCCATGGCCATGGAAGAGTGAAATAATAGATAGAATTTCTATTAAAAATTTCACATCGGACTTAAATCAAATGATTAAATCATATGACAGAAATTAGGGTTTGACGAGTTCACCTTAACCCTAATCTGATCAGGGCTCAAGATAGAAGAACTTAATCACACATGTAACTGCACCAAGAGGTTCATTTTTAATTTTGATGGGTTGCCACCATATACTACTAGGTGTCACTGGTGGATTTTGGGAGTAATTAGAATGATTTGGATGATCGATCATTCTAGTTGTCTGAATCAAAAAAGTTCTGATACATCGAAAAGTATTTCGATGATGTCAATGATAGAGATTACGACATATCCCATTACCATAAAGAACTGAATCTAACTGGGTCACACAAATAAGGGTTTAGATCTAGATATCATCAATTGGATTAATCCAGTTCAATTGATTTGAATTAGATTCAATTAGGTTCAAGAAAATCATGCTAGCACACGATTAAGCCTAATGTTCTCCTACTACAATCATTAAAAGTTATCTCGACTGAACCAAATATATTTAGGCTCACTCAAGTATCTTTACTTGATCTAACTGAAGCTTATTCAGGTCAGAAAAGGGTTGTCTTAATTTATGAGATAAATTTGAGACAACACCTACCATTTTCCATCACCTGCTAATTCTTGCCTTTTGACTTTGGTCAAATTTTGAAACTTAGACATCTACCCATGTGTCATGCACCCATAGAAGAGTAGATAAGGCCTTGTCCCCTTACTAGAAAGAGGAAAGGAGGGGGTGCACACCTAGGGAGGCGTGCCCCCAAGGATAGGGATGTTTGGAGTCCCATATAGATGGGACTCTGGGTTGCTTCTTGGAATCAAACTAGATGGCGCCAAAGGACTCTGCTTTGACTAGTCTTGGCACCACCTAAGGGTGTTGGAGAGAGGCTCTCATCTAATTAGATCAGATGATGTCATCCCACCAATCAGATTTAGATCCGATTGTATGAAGAAATGTGATTGGTCAGGATGATGTTGCACTGCATGATGTAACAGGGTCTATATAAACCCTATCTGCGCCTAGCTTTAGAGAGGCTCTCCCTTTGCCCATGCCACATTGCTTTCTCCCTCTTTCCTCCATGCCTTTCTCAGATCCTCTCTCTCCTCTCCACATCCAAGGGGCTTTGGGCTTTAGTTTGGTGCGATCCAGACAAGAAAAATACGACAAGAAAGGAAGAAGGCAGCACTGCTGCAAGAGACGACATCGGATCTTCAAAAGTTATTTTGAAGATCTTCAAGATCAGATCTAGATCTGATCTTTGGAGGATAGATCGAGAAGGAGGAGATATCTAGATCCTATTCGAGTGGATATTGGTAGAGGCTAGATGATTACGTGGCTACATCCAGAACCTCAGGCAATCAGCAGGATCATCATAGGATAATAAGATTATCCAAGAATAAGATATAAATTAAATCTATTTTATTTTATTTTATTAGATCCATCAAATCAGATCTAAAAAGTATCAACTTTGATTTAGATCTAAGTGGAAAATTTTTGAAATATTTTTCTTGATTAAATCAGATCTGAACGAACCTAATCCAGAAAATAGATTTTTCTCTTCAAAAATCATTGAAGCTAAAGTGCAGGACTTTGTCTAAAAGTCAATTATTTGCAGGTTTGGTCTACCTAAGACATTGATCACTGATAATGGGCATCAATTTGTAGGTGCAAAGTTTGTCGAGTTCTATGAGGGCCTGAATATATCTCACCACTTCACATCAGTGGCTCATCCGTAAGTGAATGGTGAGGCAGAGGTGACTAATCAAACTTTACTTTAGGGGATAAAGGCCAGGCTTGAAAGAGCAAAGGAGACTTAGGTGGATGAACTGTATCATGTGCTCTGGGCTTACCGAACTACTCAAAGATTGCCCATTGGAGAAACATCCTTTGCTCTAGCCTTTGGGATAGAGGCGGCTATCATGGTCGAACTTGAACTTCCCTCAGCATGAGTAAAGGCCTTCAATGAACAAAATAACTCATAGGACGTCAGAGCCAATCTTGATCTACTGGAAGAAAAGAGAGAGAAGGCCCAGATCCGAATGACAGCCTATAGGGAAAGGGTAGCCCACTATTATAATTTTTGGTTCAGAAGCAAAACCTTCAAAATTATGGATCTCGTATTTCGACGAGCGGATGTTTTGTAGCCCCAAAATAAAGAAAAGCTCACCCCAAACTAGGAAGGCCCTTACGTGATGGTGGAGATCGTCCGATCAGGAACATATTATCTAAAAGATCTTGGAGAATCTATGCTCCCACAGTCTTGGAATTCAAAAAGTCTACGAATGTACTACCAATAATTCAACTCTAATAAAATCCTCTTATTTTGATTTTTTTGTTTTCTTTTTGATGCAAAATCATGTGATGACAGAAAATGATCTAGCCAAACTTTGCCAATAAACTTAGTAGAAGACCTTCAGTTACTTAAGATAGGAGGAGGGGAGAGACCCTTACAACGGCCCTTTTGCATCCCTAGAAAACCTTCGATTGTTTAAGACAGGAGGAGGGAAGAGGCCCTTACAATGGTCCTTTTGCATCCCTAGAAGATTGATTATTTAAGATAGAAGGAGGAGAGAGTCCCTTACAATGGTCCTTTTGCATCCCTAGAAGATCTCTGGTTATTTAAGATAGGAGGAGGGGAGAGGCCTTTACAATGGCCCTTTTGTGCCCCTAGAAGACCTCCAATTGTTTATGACAGGAGGAAGAGAGAGGCCCTTATAACAGTCCTTTTTTGCCCCTAGAAGACCTCTAGTTATTTGAGATAGGAGGAGGAAAGAGGCCCTTACAACGGCCCTTTTATGCCTCTATACCTTTGTTAGAGATAGGAGGAGGATCTCGTCCTAACAAAGAAAGACCAACTCCATCAGGAACAAGAGGAGGACTTTGTCCTGATAGGAAAATAAAAAAAGACCAACCATATCAAGAATAGGAGAACAACCTCATCCTGATATGGGCAATGAAGACCTTCAGCTATTTAAGATACGAGAAGGGGAGAGTCCCTTACAACGGCCCTTTTGTGCCCCTATACCTTTGTTAGGAATAGGAGGAGGACCTCGTTCTATTCGAAGGACAAAAAAGGCCAACTATGTTAGGGATAGGAGGATCTCGTTCTGACACGAGCGATGAAGACTTCCAGTTATTTAAGACAGGAGGAGGGGATAGGTCCTTATAATGATCCTTTTATGCTCCTATACCTTTATTAGGGATTGGAGGAGGACCTCATCCTAACAAAGGAAGGCCAATCATATTAAGAATAGGCGGAGAACCTCGTCCTGATATGTAAGAAGACCTTCAGTTTTGAGAAATAAGAGAATGAAGAAAATGAAATGTCAGCAAACATTCAATTCAAGCAAAATAGAAAGACGATTGAAGGAAGTATAATTTCATTAAAGATGGAGTTCATTACAAAATCAAGGTCGGCTAGACCATGTACAGAGAAAAAATAAATAAAGTCCTAAGGGGACCCAAAATCCTCAAACTTTGGGCTACCGATCTCTGCCATCACCAGAGATTGCTTCAAGCTCACAATCTCTTCTTCAAGTTCTTTTTCTTTCAGCAGGCTCTCCATGAATAATCTATCAGCCTGCTGAAAGTTATCCTTGGACTCTCTCAATTATCTTCGAAGAACCTTTGACACCGCCTTCGCATCCTTAACCGCTTGCTGTTCAAAGGCCATTTGGATTTTTAATTGTTGAAGTTCAGCCTTCTCCTTCTCATACAACTCAGAAAGTTCTCCAAAGGACCTCCTCAAGGAGAAGAGTTGTTCTGACTCTCTATCGGAACCAGCCTACTGGAGGTCAGCCAAGCATTTTTGAAGACAAGCAACCTCGTCATGAGCAACTTTAAGCTTGTTTAAGAGCCTATTCATCTTCTTTGCCCAGCCTAGCCTATAGTTGTTATGCCAAACTTCGACGTTTTGAAGTTATTTCTAGAGCTCCAAAAATTTTTTCAACCAGTCCCAATCGTACCTCGCCTTATCAGAAGACCACGATGAACTCCCCTTTAGCAGGTGAATTTTCTTCTTTGCCATCTTGAGCTCGACTTCGAGGGAGCTAGCCTTCACAGTTAATGGCCAGGACTTCTCATTGGTGCTTTTTCTAAGCTTGGCCAACTCTTTCTCAAAGTTATCTTTTCTAATACTAAAGCTCGTAAAATCTTTCATATGCAACTTGTGAAGGTGTGTGACTTCAATCGTCGCCTCCGAAGCATTCCTTTTGGATCTCTGGAGCTCGTCTTTTGCCTTCTTCAGCTTCTTCTTCAGATGATGGATTTCTCTCTTCAAATCCTTCACTATAGATCTTAGAGGGATACCTTCTATTGGTGGTTCAGCATTGGTTGGGGATGATTGGCCTTGACTTTGGCCACTAAAATGATGCTGAATAGCATTCACCATAGCATAAGTATGAGGAGAAAAAAAATTATTTTCATTTCTCAAAATATTTGAAGATACATAAAAATGAAAGAAAAAATATAATCGTTTAAAGTTCTAGACCTCGAGAGGAACAGTGGAGGTCGAGGTCTGAGCATTTTCTACCACCTCCAATTCTGGTATAAGTTTGGATGCATCAGTGGTAGGATCGAAGGGCTCGAGGACAGCATCTATAGGAGAAGGATCGGCCACGACAGCGGACGATCCTACCTCTTCATCAAGGACCACTTCATATAAGAAGCCGAGGTTGAGTTTGGGAAACTTGGTAGCCACTCGATCCTTGCAAAGTTCATATCCCTTCTGAAAGGCCTCCTGCCCGAAGGCAATGTTCAGGTCCCTTATTATAGAAGAGACCTTGAACTCCTCCACTATCAAGATCTTCGCCTTTGAGATCTATCTCGATGCTTGATCCTTTAGCTCACCGATCTTAGCCTCGGCCTTCTTCCTTCTCTCTTCCTCTAAGGCCAGAGTAGCCTTCAGCCCCATCGACGTGAGCTCCTCCTGCTTGAGTATCTCTCGCAGACCTTCGACCTCGACCACCTTCTCCTTCATGACATGCTCAGCTTCAGCGGTCTTCCCCTAGAGGCGGTCAACTTCGGCTTGAAGATCCTCCCAGGCTATCTGCACCTTCAACCTCAGTCAGTTTGCCATTTTGATGTGCACTAGTATTTGGTGACCTGACTACAGCAAATAAACTATGTTAAAAAAAAGAGAGAAAAAAATCGATAGGATGACTACCTTGAGGAAGGTCCCAAGGGAGTTCCAGATGAGCTACGTGTGGTCGAGGTTGGCTATCTAGTCCACCACCTCGAGCAAAATAAATTTATCAATTAAATTTTGGATGACGTTCGGATCGCTGAAGGGATCTTCTCTTGGACTGTCATCACCGCCATTGGACCCGCTAGGGCGCGCCTTATGGTGCACCTTCATGATGACCATTTTACCCTTCTTCCTCTCCCCCTCTTCTCTTCCGACGGGAGGCCACGAAGCTAGATCCTCTACTGGAGGGCCCACAAAGGATGGAGGCATGGAGCCCTCAGCAGCACGCCAACCTTGGCTGTGGGGGCGCCCTTGGTAATGGCAGCGACCTTGGTAGTAGTGGTAACATCGGCAGGTGCAGCAAAGCTAGGGGCATTTATCCTGACTTTCTTAGCAGCAGGCTCCTCCAATGCAGTACCTTTTTTTTTGCAGGCCTGGAGCCCTTCGACTGCATTTCAACGGCCTTAATGTCCATCTCTACCATAGAGATAAAAGCACAGTCAGAAAAGAAAAAAGAAAAAGAGAAAAAAAGGGATAGCCCACCAACTTTGACCGCTTACCTATCGGATTTAGAGGGCTAAGGCCGAGGTTGAACAAGGTCTGTTCTTTTATTAGTTTGGATATCAAAGGAGTTCAATAGCCTCTGATTGTGGCGACTCACTCTTGGTCGATACTCTCTAATCCCGAGGCTCGATCGACGAAATCCCTCAAGTATCCCCAAGGTGGGAGTCCTAAATGTAGGGTTGGGTAGAAAATAAAAATAAACTTTTTCTTTCAATTATGGATGGAAAAGGGGGCACCCTTAAACAATCCCTTCTTGCCGAACTAGAAAAAAATATACCACCAGTCCTTAGCAGAAGGGTGATGCTTAAAGGTAAAGAAGGTTTGAAAAAGAGAAACCATAGGCTAGACCCTGGTGGATATATAGAGGGCAACGAATCGTATGATAAATCTGAAGGAATTTGAAACTACCGAGGCTAGGGAGATGTTTAAAAATTGAAAAAAGACTACAATGAAGTTAGGAAGGAGAAGCCTTAATCTAGCATGGAAGGCTTTCAGGTACAAGTAGAGCCGACCTAGAGGAGGAGCACAAGTACGACTACTTGAATCGAAAAGTTCTAGATCATACTTGACAGGCACCCCATACTAAATCCTAACTAGTGATAGGTCCTCAAAAGTCAAAGAGTAGGAAATTGACTTTGATTTGAAGTCTATGCGAGGTATTTTTTTGGACCCGATTTCTAACCTAACTTTAGAGTTATTGGGGTTTGGATCGATCGAACTCCTAGAACTACTAGAATAGAAAACCTCAGATGACATCTAGATCGATCTAAATCAATTAAAATCCCTAAAAAAAACTCAAAAAAAAGGAGGGGTGGTGGAAGCCCGAAAATGAGGAATAGTAGTGCTCAATCAGGAAAACTTGAAGAGACTCGAAGAATGGAAGAAAACTAAGAGTCAAGAGGATAGAAATGAAAGACTAACCTAGAAAACCATGAGAAAAAGATCAAAAGGATGAAAGAGGATCGAGAAAGACACCAACGGCCGAAGGAGTTGCAGAAGGAGTAGGAGCGATAAGAACGGGACACTCGGAGATGATGGGAAGCGAAGGAAGGAGAAGAAGTAGAAGCCCAGGCCAAAAATAAGAAGCTATAGATGGAGGAAGAGATGTTTAAATAGAAAATTAGAGTCCTAAAGAAAGTTATGATTGCGGGATTCCATCAGCCAACGCCAATCCACTGCATGGCCCACTCGCACCTGCCACCTGACGAGGCATTAACTATGCCGTACATGGAGCTCTGCACCAAATGAATTTTTAAGGGGCTGCATCTATTTAGGTCATTCGAAATCAAATCACTGCACTAATTTGAAAAAAGGAGATAAAAAGTTTTGTTCTCCAAGATGGGAAGTTGCCAAAGAACTTTAGTTGCAGTAGTTTCTTTTTTGTACTTCCTTCATTCAAAATTTGAACTCGAAAGTAAGGGATAAGTGTTGGAAGAAAAATGGCCCCCATCAAAGTTCTCACCCAAAGTTCTCGATCACCGACCTCCTTCCTATTAGGATTCATCAATGTCCTCAGTGACGAGTTCATGCTGTGGAACCTTTCGAAAGTGCATGAGAGTTCAGCAGTATGATCTTGAATAAGTAAAATAGAATTACTATTATGCTAACCTTGTCCTTTGGTTAAAAATGAAATACAAGTTTGAAGCCCATCCATGCCTCTTCTGGACGAACTCCACCCAGATGAACTTCTTCCAGACAAACTCCTCCCATATGATCTTTCTCCAGTCGAGCTACCTCTAGATGATCCTCCTCCAGTCGAGCCCCCTCCGGACGACCTCCTCCAGTCGAGCCCCTTCCGGATGACCTGCTCTAGTCGAACCCCTTCAGGATGACCTCCTCCAATCGGGCTCCTTTCGGACGACCTCCTGTAGTCAACCTCCTTTTGGACGATCTCCTATGGTCGGCCACCTTTCGATCAATCTCCTTCCAATCATCCAAAAGAAACTTATCCACATGAATTCAGCTACCAACTCAACGCGAACCAACCAACTTGCAGATAATCTTAAAAGACCCTGAACCCCTCTAGAGCTATTATGACTTGAAGCTCTTCACCGTCAGTGCCTATCCCATTCAAACTTCGACTATTAATTCCCAACATATTGGCACGTCATGACAACAAACACCACTCTCGACTGACAAGTCACGATAACAGACACCACTTTCGACTGGCAAGTCATGACAACGAACACCATCCTTCATAACAAACTCCATGTGGCTTGAGCAGCCCACTACCAGATGGTTATGATTGTCGCTATCAATTTGCTACATGCTCCGTCTATAAAAGAAATCCGCCAAATACGTTTCCTCTATGCTCTCTTCTCCTTTTCAATACTCTGCTTCTTTATTTCCTAAGCACTCCATTTCGATTGATCAAAAAATTGATTTGAGCATCGAAAGATCCTACTAGAGCCATGCATCTCTAGTTTGGATTTTATTTTGCAAGTCCCATCGATGGCCTCGCCCTCTCTACTCCAGCCTTCTTCGGTGTCCTCATGGATTTTCACACCAATACTTTCTTATAAACTATCATGCCCCACTAGGCAATCTGATACACTGCTAAGCTTTACTGATCATTCAAATATACTGCTCAGCCCTACTGAAACTTTTTGATTCACTAGTTGCAAGGAGGTGCCGGCTACTACATGCTATATGACATGCAATGCTATGCATTCTTTCAAAAGCTGATACTAAATAAACTATCAAATGCTGATAAGCTGATTTAAATAAATTTCAAACAAGATATAAGTTAAGTATCAAAATATTTATACATATTTCTATTTCCATACTTATAAAAAAAATATAACCAAATAGAAGAAAGAAAATACCAAAGCTAGATAGAAAAATACACTCACCTCAGCTGTTTACTAGCTAAATGGCTTACTCAAGCATCTTTTCACTCTTTTCTTTTCTTATATCATCAATAAATACTAATTAAATTTATATCATGCAATTTAAGATCAGAACTATACCTATCTTGCTTTTATACTCTTACTTTAGTCTTTCAACTATTTCTTTCTACTTTGTCTTGCTTGCTATAGTTTAGGTTTAACTGAACATTAACCTAACTTAAGAATTTTTAGACCTTTCACTATGTTTCTATTCTTATAACTGATTTTAAATTCAACTAACACTGCTTCAATACATAGCTAAACCATTTAAACAATTTTAGCCTTAATAATAACATAATTCATCTTCAAACTTGATTTAAACTAAATAGCTTACTTTATATAACATAGTATCTACTACAACCTTTAGAAGATCAATTTAAACTCAGTTTAACGTGGAGGAACCTTACCTTAAGTGATTAGAATTCTGCTGCATAGGTTTTCCTTTTTCTTCAAATCAACTACCTTCCTTCTTCAACTCAATTTATCACTTAATTCTCTCTTTATTAGCTGATTTTTCCTTAATTTCTAATTGAGAACTAGCTTCTCCAGCCCTTCTCTCTCTCCTTCCACCTTTCTGTTTAGCTTAAGAACCAAGAACAACAATTAAAAGGAACCAGTGGCTTATCCTTTCAAAATGAATAGATTAAATAAAAACTTGCTTGGTGTCAACCTAATCAGAATCCACCAAATTTTAACCTTGCTAGATGTTGCCCAGATGATTTTCCAACTCTTTATTTATTTTCTTAAGTTGCTCTATCATCCCATGAAAAATTATTTCAAAATTATAACCTAAAATCCTCTTGGCTAGAAACGTGCTTTCAGAAATTTTCATGATTGTGGTCGACACCTTTGAAAAACATATCGACACCTCAACACAAGTCGACCCCTAGGTTAGCCTCTCATACAAAAGTATCGATATATCTAGGATAGGTCGACCCCATTTGTGCCACCATAAATCTTCTCGAAACTACTCTATTTTTTCTGAGATAGTGTCGACACCTCCCTTGGACAAGTGTCGATCCCTTCTCTTGGATTTCATAAATTGCTTTTAAATCATTAATTTATTCTTCAAAATTATTACACCCACTAATATTACTTTGAATATCTTTCAAGATATTACTATTCCATGCTCATAAATTACCAAAATTTAACTCCAGTGTTATTATTATAAATCTCTTTCCTTAAACATCATTATTTTTTTAATTCATAACTAAATTCTTATGCTTCGTTATTACCACTTAACTGATGCTCATATACTCAAACATATGATAAATAAATTGATATACCACACCTACCTGAACATAAATCCTTTAATTTACTATTTTGCTAGTTCGGGATGTTATAGAACATGACCAACTCTGGAGCATTCTACTATCAAGACTTGCTCCAAAGGAATATGGATATAAGTGTCCCTTTGACCTGAGATCACCATGGTGACTTGCAAGCAACTTACCGTACTTTAATGTCGGACTATCTAAATTTTTAATTCTATGATAAAAGTTTTTAGGCATAGTCAAGTACTTATGAAGTTGGTGTGTGAGTCAAGATAGGGTTGATCACTTCTAGTTTCAAGAGATGTATTGCATTGTATTTTAATTTAGTAAAATCTTAGCCAGAGTAGCCCCTGTAAGGAGTCACAGGATTGATTAGGTTAAGGCACATTATGGATGTATTTTTCTAGAGTTGATAATTTAACTTTGAGTCATCCTAAACACAAAGGTTAAAGGGATGAATTATATGATAACCCTATTCTAATAGGTTCTAAATGTTGCGTTGCGACTATTTGACCTATCTGGACATCGGGTACCATTGCTAGATGATTATATCGATTGGTATAGAAATTATTTCTATCCTATCAACTTAGATTTGAATCTATGGGGTCACACACAATAGAGATTCCTATCTGATCTGATGGTTGATGATGATTAAGAATCATTAGAGGGTATAATCGTTAATACGATTGATGATTAACTTAATGCAAAAGTTGAAATCAAATAATTTGCTAAGTGTTAGTGAATTATGAAAGAATTAATTAGCAATTAGATTATTGATTAGCTTAATTTGATTGAGCAATGAGTTTTGAATCGTCTAATTGAATTGGATTCAATTGAATTTGATCCGATTAGATTATAAGATGACCTAATCGCTAAGAAAGATTGATCCTTGATGTGATCAGGACTTGGACTCAATTAATTTTTGATTTAATTAGAATTTAATTGGGATGATTTAAGCCTAATTTGATTGGATTGATTCTGATTTACTTGGATCAAGCAAACTAGTTTGGTTGGAGACTTAATTGGATAAAGCCTGAAGTCCAAATGAATTGGACTCTCCCTGGTGCTTTGACCCTTTAACCACCACCCTCTCTTTTTCTCCATGAGAATTCAGATTCTTGATGGAATGCACATGTCCTTGATACCTCATGCCCGTTCTCTTCATGCCCATATGGATAAGGGAGATTTGGTTGAGGTTTGAATTCAAATGGAATTTGAATTTGGATGAGAAATCAACTCATCCTTATTCGTAACCCATGCTATTCACACATTGTCACCCATTTAAAAATAGAAATTATTGGTGCAGAAAATGGATGGATGCCAGAGTTTGCTAGAGTTGGAGAAGGTGAGCTTGCTAACGAGACCTACAAGATGAAGTCTTAGCCAGAGTTGGCTCCAGCATGGATCCTCCGATGGTCAAGTTAATTTTCTTGCCAATAAGGATGGAGTATATAGAAGCATTAGAGCAGATAGGAGAGCTTAAAAGCTTAGTGAGGACAACATATCTGGAGGATCCCATTATGTATATGGAGCCGATAATAGAATGATAGTGACAGCCATAATAGAATATCAGAAGGCCATTAGATCCACTTGAAGTTTGTTATTGAGAGTGGGCTGTTATTTACAGCAACTTGCTGGTAGTTGAATTCTATTTGTTAAAGTTTGGATGGAAGACTGGAGACTTTAGAGCCTAGTAATGAGATGTTCATACTGGAATAGAAAACTTAAGGTCGAGCTGACCGAGCTTGAACGTTGGCTTCTAAGTAGTGGATGATGGACTTATAATTGAGTTCTAAGTTTAAGCCTTAAAGGAGCTATCTTTGACAGCATTCAGGAGCTCGACTAGCTTCAAGATCGGTCGAGAGCGGGTATAGGCATTTTGGTTTGGTAGACTGGAAGCTAGAAAAGGATGGTAGGTTCTTCAATAAGGACTATAGCCAGGCTCTCTTGAAGAAGTTTGGTAGATATCCATAGTTGACTTGAAGCTGGAATGGAGTACTGAGATTCGCTACTTGCAGAGTGGCTACTACTTATTCTTGATTAAAGATCAAACTTATATTGATGATGAGGTTATCTTGCTGACTCAAGTTCGTCTAGTCAAAGTCCTTGGTGTGAAATTTACAGGATCTACTATCTATGAGTGAAGTAGGAGAGTTCGGCCAGTTTCCAAGATCAGCCGCAAGCCAAGATCCGATGGTATGAGAGACCTCATATCTGTGAGATGACTACTAGTTATTCTGGATTGAGAACTAGGATCGATCACATGGTAACCTCTTTCACTATTTAAGTTTGTTTGGCTGAAGTTCATAATATAGTTTGATAAGGTCTGCTATTATCAGTAGGGAATCATAGGAGTTACTGTTGAGAAGATCGACCAATGCATAAGATCTAAAGGTTGATCTTCTAAAGTCCATCTTGACTAGAGAATCAACTTGGCTGAGGTTTGGACTTGGGCGTCGCTACTATAGATGGTGCTATATCAAGATCGGACATTTGATTGGACTTCGGTGGGAGCTAATTTACCCTTAATACTTGTCCCTCTACTTTCGAGTTTGAAGCTCGGATAAAGAAAGTACCAAAATCTATGACTATCAAAGTCCCATCTAGCTTTCCACCTTCAGAAGATGGGAAGGTTTAGCGAATTCGAACTGATGCCAAAGCTTCTTTATTGTTGAATGACCCTCTACATCCCCCAGCATAGAGCTCTATGTATAGCTTTATAAAAGTTTCATTAGACGTCCGTTGCTACGATGATGGGAGGAACATGTGGAAGCATGGGGTTTGGCACTATTGATCTGCAATCATAACCATCTTGAAGTCCGTCTGACTATTTGAATGTTCTTCCCTTCTTCTTCTCCCATTCTGGCTTTTCTTCCTTTTTCTTTGCCTTTCATCTTCTTCAAGCCTGAGTGCCCGATTCCATTCTTTCTATGATTCCTCTGGTCTTCGACACTCCCTCCATTCATCTTCCATCCTTTTGATTGTGTTTCTAAAATCTCTGACTGGTTTAGATTAGTCTCCTAACCCTCTTCTTGCATTTTCTTATTTTTCTTTCATTTTTCAACCTTTAGGGGTTTTTCGGGAGGGTTTGTTGTTCTTCCTTGGTTTTCAAAAATTTCATCACCAATTTTTTCCAAGTTTTAGTGTATTTTTTTTAATTTTGTTTAATCCAAAATGACTTCTAAAGTTTTCTGGTCCACTGGTTCTAGGAGTCCATTCAATCCGAGCTCCCCTAACCATGGCCCTAGGAATGAAACTGAACCTAGGGAGGTAGTTCGTCTAGGTTTTATTCCAAAAACTATCCCTTATTCTCTTTCTTCTGAAGATCTATCTTTAATCAAAGTTCAAAATGGAATCCCTTCAGAATATGAACTGGAGCTTTTCGGGCTAAGCAGTCAAGCTTGCATTCCTCTCCCAAGCTGTTTCTATTTATATTTGGAAGCTTTTCACACCAGACTAAGGCTTCCCCTTCCCCCTTTCATTGTCATCTTTTTTGCATTTTAGACATATCTCTTACCTCTGTTGTTCTGAACTTTTTTAGGTTCATAGTAAGATTTCTTACCCTCTGTCTTTCAACCAAGGTCCATCCTACAGTTTCTTTATTTCAAACTTTTTTTGTCTTCTAGCACCATCCTTCAGCTAAAGAGTGGTGGTACTTATCCTCCTAGTTTGGTAAGAAGGGGTTGCTCAAGGATGCCCCTTCCTCTGTTCATAATTGGAAGGAAAAGTTTTTTGTTTCCTATCCTTCAATAGAGTTAGGGCTTCCTCCATAGGGTCAGTTGAGGAATTCAGTCCATAGACCCCCTAGGCTGGAAAGAGAGTACCTCAACTCTGCCACCAAATTATGAAACTATAAAGCTCCTTCACTGTCTGAACTAGTTGATAACTAAACCTTATATAACCTTGGCCTTAGCCCATTCAACTCTAAAGGTATACATGTACATCTTCTTCTATTCCTTTTATCTTTCTTCTAACCTCGACTTACTCGTTATTGTAGAAATGACTCTTGAAGAGTTGGAGATGCTCCTTAAGAAGCTTTGAGCCCAAAAAGGAAAGGGGGGGTACTTAAGGAGGTGCATCAAAGTGGGCAAGGGTTGGAGGCCCAAGCTCGGCCACCATTGCACAGGCGGCTTCCACTTCGCGGGTTGCAATGCCTCCACCAATTTCGACACCATCCACCGTGACCATTGCCCCTGCACCTTCTGAAAGGAAGAAGGAGGTCGAGAAAAGGAGAAAGAAGATGGTTGCTACGAAGGCTCAGAGAAAGTCTAACAACTCTGACAGTGACAGCGCCGACCCAAGCCAAGGTTCACTTGATCATTGGGTGGTCATCCAGCCTCTTATGAAGGGGTGCGTTCTTCCAAACATAATTGAGAGAATGCTTTAGATAGATGCTGAGCAGAGGATGAGAGATGCCTATGGGGCCTTCTTAGAGGTAACTGCTTCTCTCTTTAATCTGAATTCATGCACGCTCTCAATAGTAACTCATATTTTGTTGTTTGTAGCTGGGGCACCACCTCTTCACAAACATAGACGTGGTCAACCTCTGAAAGACTGAGGTCATGAATGCAGTAGAGGTGGCCCAAGAATACAAGATCAAAGTGGAGCATCTTTTAGCTGAGGTTAGGCACCTGCAAGAAGCACTCAAGAGGAAGGAATAGGCCTCAACAGGGTTGAAAGCCGCGCTAACCTCGGAGAAGGAGAAGAGGAAGGAAGTCAAGGTCAAAATCATCGAGGAAAGGAGGTGAGTCACCGAGGCTATAGAGCAAGCCATTTCTTCCTTCAAATCTTCATAGGAATAAAAGAACATCAAAGTGGCATTCGCTCAGAAAGCCTTAAGCAAAGGGTTCGAACTTTGCCAGAAAAAGGTTGCTGAGAGATCTCCTAAATTAGACGTCGGCTTCCTGATGGATGAATCTTCTGATGATGAGGCCGAGCCTTCGATAGCCAAAGCTAATCTTCTAGATGCTAAACCTACTACTGCCAAACCTGTTGAACTTGCCCCCAAGCCTATTAAGGAGTTGGCACCTAATGAAGCCATGTTGAACTCTTCCACTGCTCCTCCTCTAGAGGTTTGAGACCTCTTATCATTATACTTTTTTTTCTTTCTCTATGTATCTAAACATTTTGGTTAATGAAATCAAATTTCTTCTTTTGTCATATCTTTGTGTTGTGATATGCTTACACATCGAGTGCAGTCTTCAACTGAAGCAGCACCACTACCTCAGGGCATTTTCCTGAAGGCCCATATTAGGAATTTGAGGAAGGAAGTTCGTCAAGTTAGCAAGAAGCTGAAGAAAACTGAAGCAAGCTCCAAAAATTTAGAAAAAAACTATGTAGAGGCCACAATCAAAATCAACCATCTCTGCCAGCAATCCAAACAAACTTTTAAAAAATATATTGCCAAAAAACACCACTTGAGTGAAGAGCTTGAGGAGATTAAGAAGCATGCCAATGAAAAATCTTAAGCCTTAACCACAAAAGTCAACTCCCTTGAAGTCGAACTTAGAGTAGTGAAAGAAAAGATTTTTCTATTGGAGAGGAACTCGGCATGGTCCACCGATCGAGAAGAGTATGGCTGAAATTAGTCAAAAAGATTCTCCAAGCTTCAAATTTAGTTGCATGCGGTCGACGATTCATACAACACCTATAGGCTCGGTTGGTGCAATCAAATTACTGATTTTAAATGAAAACTTTGAATGGCTGAAGAGAAAGTAGTGTTAGATATATGTGCCCTAGAAGCCAGAATTGGCTGACACTTGTAATACACTTCTAGGGGCAAAATTATAATTTTGACTATAATAAATAAAATAGATTATTTTCTATCACATATGTGTATTTAGTGTCTGTATTTAGTGTCTGTGATACATTCTTTGAGTTAATGATAATGATAATTCATATTTTCAAGAGTTGAAAATTTAAAACATAAATAATCATTGTTAACTCATAAAATGCTCCCGACCATAGGATCATCACGAGGATGGTGATTGATCTGGAAGGTTGGTGTACAATCGCTTCTCTTTAGTAGATGAGTCTTGAGTCTACGGTGTGGAGACACCAGAGCGAGAGTATAGGTACTCGTTAGAGAATGAGGGCACTGAGCGTGACCACCTCGAGTAGTCATTAGGGAGTCTACCTTCTCGTCAATGACTGACTCGATGCTGCAGTAGTGTGTCTGGTTCTTTGACCTGAGGTGCATCGGTAGTTCACCTTGAGGGTGTTATAGTTTGACTACACCATTACTCGATCTCCTAGCCATTCGAAATCCTGAGGTGTATGTTGGCTATAGCATGTTCATTGTAGGAACTGGATAGCATCAAGATGGAATCTATCTACCTCGGTGGTAGAGGAGCAGCCCTATGATGATCATGAGAATCAAGTCCAGAAGTCCATGGCCATGGCAGAGTGAAATAATAGAAAGAGTTTCTATTTAGATTTTCACATTGGACTTGAATCGAATGATTACATCATATGACAGAAACTAGGGTTTGACGAGTTCACCTTAACCCTAATCTGATCGGGGCTCAAGATAGAAGAACTTAATCACACAGGTAGCTGCACCAAGAGGTTCGCACAAGAGGTTCATTCAGCTCTGATGGGTTGCCACCATATACTGCTAGGTGTCACTGGTGGATTTTGGGAGCAATTAGAATGATTTAGATGATCGATCATTCTAGCTGTTCGAATCAGAAAGAGTTCTGATCCATCGAAAGGAGTTTCGATGATGTCGATGATAGAGATCATGACATATCCCATTACCATATACAACTGAACCTAACTGGGTCACACAAACAAGGGTTTGAATCTGGTGATCATCAATTGAACTGATCTAGTTCAATTGATCTGAATGAGATTCAATTAGGTTCAAGAAAATCGTGCTAGCACTCGATTGAACCTAACGTTCTTCTTTTGCTATCATAAATAAGTTGTCCTGTTTGAGCCAAAGGAGTTTGTGCTCAAATAGAGGCCTTCATATGGTCTGACTAGAGCTTGTCCAAGTCAAAAAAGGTTGTCTTATTTTATAAGACATTACCTACCATGTTTGGTCACCTACCATTTCTCATTTTTTTTGACTTTGGTCAAAAGTCTACCTTTGACTGGTCAAATGTTGACCATTGACACTTTGACTTTTGTCCACGTGTCACGCACCTATTGGAGAGCTGGTGGGAGCTTGTCCTCCTACCAGAACCTGGCAAGGAGGAGGGTGCACGCCACCCTTGGCATGCGCCCAAGCTGGAGGCGCCCAGGAGTCCCTGTTGGACAGGGACTCCATCTCCTTTTTGGATTCCAATTAGAGTTCTCCTAAGAACCAACTTTGACTGATCTTAGGTGCCCTCTAAGGAGGAATCCAGGGGACTCTATTCTCATCAATCAGATTTAGATCTGATTTCACAAAGGGTTGTGATTGGTTGGGAAGAAGAGGAGTTGGATCACGCTTAGTCTATAAATAAGACCCTACGCCCAACTCAGATTGTGATTGAAAGGAATCCAATTCCCATGCCCCAAGACTGCCTCTCCCCTCTTCCTCCATGATAAACCACCTTCTCCCTCTCCTCTCCACGTCCAAAAGGAGTTTTGGATCTTTGGTTGGTGCAATCCAGATCAAAGAAAGGCGACTGAAAGCTAGAAGGCTGCACTGCTGCAAAGGACGACTGCTGATCTTCGAAAAGAGTTTTGAAGATCCTCCAGATCAGATCTAGATCTAATTTTTGGAGATGTGATAGAGAAGAAGAGGATCTCTAGATCCAGCCTAAGTGGATACTGATAGAGGCCAGGCACTTGCGTGGCTAGATCCAGAACCTTCCACTGCTTACAGGATCATCAATGGGTAATAGGATTACCCTACTTCAAGATAAATTAAATTTGATTTAATTTATCTAAATTTATTTTAATTATTAAAATAATAATAATTAGATCTAAAATATTCCAAATCTAATTAGAATCAAAGAAAAATTTTTTTTGAAATATATCTCTTGATCCGATCAGATCTGAACGAACCTGGTCCGAAAAATCAGGATTTTCCTTCAACTGGTATCAGAGCCAAGGTTCTAAAAGTATTTAGATCTAATTTTAAATTTATTTTAATTAAAAAATAAGTGATTTTAGATGTCACATGAGATGTGATCAGATCTAAAATTAAAAAAAATTAAAATTAAATGATTTGGATCTAAGATTAGAAAATATGCATGACTAGTTCTAAAATAGAATAGTTCTATAGAATAGTCTTGCATGTTTTTAATTTAATTTGATTAAATCATATTTTAGATCTATTTATTTACTATTTTTTGATATTATAATTATTATAATAACATCTAAAAAATAGCAAATAAAAATTATTTAATTTTAAATATCATATGAGATATGATTGATGCATGTCTAGACTAGTTGTAGAATAGTTCTACATAATTATCTAGATTAGAATTTATTTTGATTAGATCAATTTAAATCTAATTTTTTAGATTATTATGAGATAATTTAGATCTAAAAATATGCATGATTCGATACATGAGATGTATGCAAAATATGCCATGATTAGATCTAATTTGTATATGAGATATATGATATAGATCTAAAACTATTTTGTAGTATTGCATGTTCCTGATTAAGGCGTTCCTCTTGGCCGTCCGGTCATAAGAATGAAGAAGGGTTTAAAGGCCCTCTCCTTCCCATTCCGATGGGGTGTTCTTATGATGTGTAGGGGTGCTGCGTGTTCGTCCTTAATCAGAAATTCCAAAACTTACTTTCTGCAAAACCCTAGATCCTGAAACCCTAGGATTTATTGTGCATATTTTATTTATGAACCCTACTTAATTAAAAATTAAGATTATGGAAATATTAATTAGGTCTAAAATTAAGAATTTTAGATCTAAGACATATTCATAATACTGGGTTCGGGCTTGGGTAGCTCAATTAGGTCTAAGCGGTTGATCAAATCCGAATCAAGAGTTGGTTAGATGGGATCAACAATGCTTAAATTGACCAGCCTAATAGGATTAAGTCTGGGTCAAGATCGAGTCACGATCAAGCAAGACCTAATTAGGCTCAGAGGTTAGAGTCTGGATTGTAGGCTAACCCAATTGGTTCTGGCTCAACAATTTGGTGTCTAAGGTAAGTTTGGCACATACGACCGACTGGTTTTTAATTGGAAGCTACTCGACCTGAATGCATGTTCTTGTACGAGTTAATGGCATATTCCTTCCACCGATCTCACTTACCTGGCCATATCTGTTGACACAGTTCTGATCTGAGGTGGTCAATAATCCGAGCTAACCCATGCCACTAGGTTAGTCATAATTGTTATGACTATGACAAGTCTAGTTTAATGAGACCTGAATCAATTCTCCCTAAGAAAAGATTAAGTCTGAGGTCTTCCACCATTGTAGATGTGCGGGCCCTTCCTAGGGGTTTTGATTGTTCTCGGCTGGATACAGTGGCTCAGTTGCATCCGGGAAAGATGCAACCATGTCTATTAGGCATTGGATGCTATGGGCTGGAGGATGAGTTGGGCTCAATATTTCGGATACGGTGAGAGACTCAATTAGGAATCCAGTCTGTGCAAATGGTGGGTCTGACTTAACTAAGGAGTGGATCAATATTTTGGATACGGTGAGATTCATGAATTAGAGACCAAGTTTGGGTGCACCATGATTAGAGAATCATTGAACAAGAGTTGTTCACTCATTGGCTAACCCATCACCAATAACTGTTAGGTGAGGTGATGAGTCAGTTGGTGAGACCGCACCACCCACTAGAAATCATTAATCATGGAGATTTTCGCATCTCTACAGAGGGAGTGTAGGGATCCGAGAAAATAGTGGAAGCTAATTTATTTAAAAATAAAATCTCTAAATAAATTGGTCAAGTCATAATTATAGTATCTAACTAGAATCTTTGACTCTCTACAGGAAAATGTCTGCGTCCAACCCATTGGCACGTATCCTGGACACACATAGACTGACTGGACCCAATTATAAAGATTGGCTCAGGAACTACAAAATCATTTTGGATTTCTAAGAAGTTAACCCATGTATTGGACCAGGACCCTCCCACCTTACCAGCCCGTCCATCCACTGAACAGAGAGCGTCTCTGGAAAAATGGATAGACGAAGATAATAAGGCCAGATATTACATGTTGGGCTCGATGTCTGATGAGCTCCAGCGCCAACATGAAGATATCGAGACTGCTCGCCAAATGTTGGCTCACCTGCAGGAGATGTTTGGTGAACAGAGTCGTGCAGCCAAGTATCAAGTCACGAAATGACTTTTTAAGGCTAAGATGCATGATGGGCAGTCAGTCCAAGATCACTGTCTGATGATGATCAAGGACATGGAAGAGCTTGAGAAGCTCGTGTGAAGTTAGACTTGGATCTGTAGAATGATATTATTCTACAATCCTTGACTGATGCATATGGGCAATTCATCATGAATTACCACATGCATAAACTTCAAAATTCCTTGGCCGAATTAATGAATATGCTGGTCACCACTGAGCTTTCTATGAAAGGTTCTAAAGGCTCAGTTCTTGCTATGGAATGGACTTCTTCCAAAAGAAAGTCTTATGGAAAGAAAAAGAAGTCTGCGAAAAAGCAAAAGGTGGAAGGAGCAAAGAAGAAGAAGGCAGAGCCAAAGAAAAAGGCCGATGTCAAAGGAAAGTATTTCCATTGCAACAGCGACGGCCATTGGAAGCGGAACTGCCCTACTTACCTGGCCACCCTGAAGAACAAGAAGGAAGGTCCTTCTGGAGGTATGCTCATTATTGAGTCTAACCTTATGGTTTCTTCTGCATCCAGTTGGGTGCTTGACTCTGGTTCTAGTGCTCATCTGTGCACTTCCATGCAGGGTCTTGAGGATAGCAGGAGGCTGAGGGATGGAGACATGATCCTACGCATCGGTAATGGAGCAAGAGTTGCTGCAGTAGCCGTGGAAACATATCCCTCTTCGATTACCATCTGGTTTAGACTTAGTTTTAAAAGACTGTTATTATGTGCCTGCAGCTAGCAGGAATTTGATTTCTATTTCATGCTTAGCACTAGAAGGCTATGTGATTACCTTCTTTAAGGACCATTGTAACATTCTTTATGAAAGAAATAAAATTGCAAATGATTTCCTTATTAATGGTCTTTATCAGCTACATATTGATGTACCTAGTTCTAACTATCGAGCAAAACGTGAATGCCAAACGACCTAGGGATAGTCCAAACGACAGATATCTATGGCACTTGAGATTAGGTCATATAGCAGAAGATAGGATCAACAAATTAGAGAAAAATGGGCTATTGAGTCCATTGACTTCTGAGTCATATCCAACTTGTGAATCTTGTCTTCAAGGCAAAATGACTAAACTCCCTTTTTGTTGGACATGGGGAAAGGGCCACAGATCTCCTTGCCCTAGTACATACTAGATGTGTGCGGCCCATTTGATGTGCCGACTAGAGGCAATTTTGTCTACTTCATTACCTTTATCGATGATCTATCTAGGTATGGGTATGTGTATCTTATGAGACACAAGTCTGAAGCTTTTGAAAAGTTCAAAGAATTCAGACATGAAGTAGAAAAACAAACTAAAAAATTCATTAAGATTCTTTGATCAGATCGAGGAGGTAAATACCTTAGTCGGAAATTTCTAGACTATCTAAAGGAAACTGGCATAGTCTCTTAATGGACTCCACCAGGAACACCTCAACTCAACGAAATTTCAGAATGGAGAAATCGGACTCTATTGGATACGGTCCGATCCATGATGAGCTTCACAGACCTTGATTTCCTTTGGGGACATTCATTGTTAACTTCAATTTATCTACTGAATAGGGTTCCCTCTAAAATCGTTCCTACCACACCGTATGAGATATGGCATGGTAAGAAATCAAGTCTGAGTCATCTCAGAATTTGGGGTTGTCCGGCTCATGTCAAAAGACAACAAGCGGACAAGTTAGAGTTTAGGTCCTTCAGAGCTCGATTCATAGGATATCCTAAAGAGTCATTAGGATACTATTTCTACATTCTAGAAGACCACAATGTGATTGTGAGTCGACATGCCATCTTTCTTGAAAAATAGTTTATTCAAGATAGTGGCATTGGAAGGCAGATCAAGCTTGATGAGAAAGTCTCACAAGTACAACGAGCTAAGGACCAATTGGAACCAAATCAGGTTGAGCCAATAAGAACACTACCTCCTCCACCTCGTAGATCGAAAAGAGTTTCCCATCCCCCTGAGAGATACTTAGGTATTATTTCAGAGGAAGTAGAGAAAACATTCCTCGTAGGTAATGGTGCTCATGGTGATGATCCCAAAACCTACAACGAGGTGATATCAGATATCGACTCTAAGAAATGGCTAGAGGCAATGCAGTCAGAAATTAACTCGATGCACTCGAACCAAGTCTGGACCTTGGTAGATCCACCAGAAGGTATAGTACCTATTGGGTGTAAATGGATCTTCAAGAGAAAGATTGGTGCAGATGGGAATGTGGAGACATTCAAGGCTAGACTAGTGGCAAAAGGTTATAGTCAACGCGAAGGCATTGACTATTAGGATACCTTTTCCCCAGTGGCTATGCTAAAATCCATCCACACATTGCTTGCCATTGCAGCCTATTTCAATTATGAAATATGGTAAATGGATGTGAAAACGGCATTCTTGAATGGATATCTTGAGGAAGATATCTATATGGAACAGCCGCTAGGTTTCACATCCAGTGATACTAATCATAAGGTTTGCAAGCTGCAAAGGTCCATATATGGACTTAAGCAAGCATCTCAGAGCTGGAACACTCGTTTCAATGATGTGATCAAAATGTTTGGTTTCATCAAAAATGAAGAGGAACCGTGTGTTTTCAAAAGGGTCAGTGGGAGCACTGTTGTCTTTCTCGTATTGTATGTGGATGACATCCTCCTTATTGGGAATGATATTCCCATGTTAACAACAGTCAAAATATGGTTGTCCAAGGAATTCTCCATGAAAGACTGAGGCGAAGCATCCTTTATTCTAGGAATTAAGGTCTATAGGGATAGATCGAATAGGATGTTAGGATTTTCACAGAAGATGTACATAAAGAAAGTACTAAAGAGGTTTAGTATGGAAAACTCTAAGAGGGGATTAATACCCTTCAGACATGGTATTCATCTTTCCAAGAAGATGTGCCCCAGCACACCTGAGGAAATAGAACGCATGAGCAAGATCCCTTATGCTTCTGCAATAGGGAGCCTCATGTATGCCATGCTATGTACACGACCTGATATAGCCCATGCTGTGAGTGTCACAAGCAGATATCAGTCAAATCCAGGTGAACAACACTAGACTTCTATGAAATGTATCCTTAAGTACTTGATAAGAACTAAGGATATGATGTTGGTCTTTGATAATGGAGAACTCCAAGTCCAGGGATACACAGACTCAGATTTCATGTCCGATATAGATGATCGAAAGTCGACATCTGGGAGTCTGTTTATGTGCAATGGTGGTGCTATCAGCTGAAAGAGTTCCATGCAAATGGTGATACCACCTCATCCGTGATTACCTCAAAAAGGGTTACGTCGAGGTCAAGAGAGTCAACTCCGTAGATAATGTGGCAGACCCACTTACAAAGCCGTTGGGCCAGCAGAAGATCGAAGCCCACCTTAAAGAAGATGGGACTTAGACTTGTAGCCAAGTGGCTTTAGGACAAGTGGGAGATTGCTTAGATATATGTGCCCTAGAAGCCAAAATTGGCTGACACTTGTTAATATACTTCTAGGGGCAAAATTATAATTTTGACTATAATAATAAAATGGGTTATTTTCTATCACATATGTGTATTTAGTGTCTATGATACATCTTTTGAGTTAATGGTAATGATAATTCATATTTTCAAGAGTTGAAAATTTAAGACATGAATAATCATTGTTAACTCATAAAATGCTCCCGACCATAGGATCATCACGAGGATGGTGATTGATCCAAAAGGTTGGTATACAATCACTTCTCTTTAGTACATGAGTCTTGAGTCTATGGTGTGGAGACACCGGAGCGAGAGTATAGGTACTCGTTAGAGAATGAGGGCACTGAGCGTGACCACCTCGAGTAGTCATTAGGAAGTCTACCTTCTTGTCAATGACTGACTCGATGCTACAGTAGTGTGTCTGGTTCTTTGACCTGAGGTGCATCGGTAGTTCACCTTGAGGGTGTTATAGTTTGACTACACCATTACTCGATCTCCTAGCCATTCGGAATCCTGAGGTGTATGTTGGCTATAGCATGTTCATTGTAGGAACTGGATAGCATCAAGATGGAATCTATCTACCTTGGTGGTAGAGGAGCAGCCCTATGATGATCATGAGAATCAAGTCTAGAAGTCCATGGCCATGGCAGAGTGAAATAATAGAAAGAGTTTCTATTTAGATTTTCACATTGGACTTGAATCGAATGATTACATCATATGACAGAAACTAGGGTCTGACGAGTTCACCTTAACCCTAATCTGATCGAGGCTCAAGATAGAAGAACTTAATCACACAGGTTGCTGCACCAAGAGGTTCGCATTCAGCTCTGATGGGTTGCCACCATATACTGCTAGGTGTCACTGGTGAATTTTCGGAGCAATTAGAATGATTTAGATGATCGATCATCCTAACTGTTCGAATCAGAAGAGTTCTGATCCATCGAAAGGAGTTTCGATGATGTCGATGATAGAGATCATGACATATCCCATTACCATACAGAACTGAACCTAACTGGGTCACACAAACAAGGATTTGAATCTGGTGATCATCAATTGAACTGATCTAGTTCAATTGATCTGAATGAGATTCAATTAGGTTTAAGAAAATCGTGCTAGCACTTGATTGAACCTAACATTCTTCTTTTGCTATCATAAATAAGTTGTCCTATCTGATCCAAAGGAGTTTGTACTCAAACAGAGGCCTTCATATGGTCTGACTGGAGCTTGTCCAAGTCAGAAAAGGTTGTCTTATTTTATAAGACATTACCTACCATTTTTGGTCACCTGCCATTTTTTGTTCTTTGACTTTGGTCAAAAGTCTACCTTTGACTGGTCAAATGTTGACCATGGATACTTTGACTTTTGTCCATGTGTCACGCACTTATTGGAGAGCTGGTGGGAGCTTATCCCCCTACCAAAACTTGGTAAGGAGGAGGGTGCATGCCACTCTAGGCATGTGCCCAAGCTGGGGGCGCTCAGGAGTCCCTGTTGGATAGAGACTCCATCTTCTTTTTGGATTCCAATTAGAGTTCTCCTAAGAACCAACTTTGACTGGTCTTAGGCGCCCTCTAAGGAGGAATCCAGGGGACTCTATTCCCACCAATCATATTTAGATCTAATTTCACAAAGGGTTGTGATTGGTTGGAAAGAAGAGGAGTTGGATCACGCTTAGTCTATAAATAAGACCCTGCGCCCAACTCAGATTGTGATTGAAAGAAATCCAATTCCCACACCCCAAGGCTACCTCTTCCCTCTTCCTCCATGCCAAACCACCTTCTCCCTCTCCTCTCCACGTCCAAAAGGAGTTTTGGATTTTTGGTTGGTGCGATCTAGATCAAAGAAAGGCGACTGAAAGCTAGAAGGTTGCACTACTGCAAAGGACGACTGCTGATCTTCGAAAAGAGTTTTGAAGATCCTCCAGATCAGATCCAGATCTAATTTTTGGAGACGTGATAGAGAAGAAGACGATCTCCAGATCCAATCCAAGTGGATACCGGTAGAGGCCAGGCACTTGCATGGCTAGATCCAGAACCTTTCGCTGCATACAGGATCATCAACGGGTAATAGGATTATCCACTTCAAGATAAATTAAATCTGATTTAATTTATCTAAATTTATTTTAATTTTTAAAATAATAATAATCAGATCTGAAATATCCCAAATCTGATTAGGATCAAAGAAAAAAGTTTTTGAAATATATCTCTTGAGCCGATCCGATCTGAATGAATTTGGACCGGGAAATCAGGATTTTCCTTCAAGTAGCTCAACTTCGAAAGTGATTAGTGGATAGGGCTCAAGCTGGCCTAAGTGCTGATTTGGACGAAGTTGCTACTTTGATGAATATACTTGGAGATCTTACTATGACATTCGAGAAGACCAAGAATGAGCTCCTTCAACTTAAAATCTAGATGACCTACCAGGAGAATATGGTGAAGGATGCTGAGACTGAATCCATAGTTTTGAGGAAGAGATGGAGAGAAGTAGAAGATGACTTCTGGAGATCCCAAAAATTACTTGGCATGAGCTTGGTGGCAAGGCAAGATCTCGAAGAGAAAGTAAATGACTTAAAGCACTCTCTTATAATGGCTGGAGCTGGTAGTCCAAAGTTCGAGTAGGGCTTCATTCTTATTCTTTTTTCTTTTCTTTTTTTTTGATATAATCGGTCTTGAAGACCTTCATTTGTAATGAACTTTATTTCAATGAAATGATATTTCTTTTGATCATCCTTGACTATCTTGCTTTGATTTAATACTTGTAGAAGTCCTTATTTTTGTGCCATAACTTTGATGTTGGTATTATTTTGAAATGATAATTTTGGTCTGACATCTTGTAGGCATGTCCTCCTTGTTTATGATGAGGGTCCTCCAAACCTATTTTGTATTTAGCCTTTCTCCTAGTTTAGAAATCGAAAGCTTTCATGTCCTTCGTAAAGATCTTCACCCACATCAGGATGAGGTCCTCCTCCTATTCCTAATGTGGTTAATCTTCTATTTAAGAATCAAAGGCCTTCAATCCCTCTAAGGATCTTTGCCCACATTAGGATGAGTTCCATCTCCTGTTCCTGATGTGTGATGGCTCTTATCCTTGTTAGGACGAGGTCCATAGGATTACCGAGGCACAAAAAAGTCATTACGAAGGCCTCTCCCCATTATCTCCTGTTTAAGAATTCGAGGCCTTCAATCCCTCATAAGGATCTTCGCCTATATTAGGATGAGGTCCACCTCCTATTCCAGATGTAGGATGGCTTTTATCCTTGTTAGGATGAGGTCCACCTCCTATTTCTAACAAGACTGCCAGGGCACAAAAGGACTATTGCAAGGACCTTTTTCCATTATCTTCTATTTAAGAATCAGAGGTCTTCAATCCCTCGTAAGGATCTTCGCCCATGTTAGGATGAGATCCACCTTCTGTTCCTAACGTAGGATGGCTTTTACCCTTGTTAGGATGAGGTCCACCTTCTATTTCTAACAAGATTATCGGGGCATAAAAGGATCATGGTGAGGGCCTCTCCCATTACCTCCTATTTAAGAACTGGAGGCCTCCATCCTTATTAAGATGAGGTTAACCTCCTGTTTCATAACCAGAAGCCTTCATATACAACTTCATTTAAGAATGAAACTTGGCTTGGTTACTTCCTATCACAACTCAATTTGCATAAGAAATTAGAATGTTAAGAATAAAGAATTTTTATCGAAGTGCAGTTATTTATAGTACATTCATAGATTTTCAGCATTCCAAGATTGAGGTAGTGTAGCTCTTCCAAGCTTCTTTAAGCGGTATGTTCCTGATTGGATAACTTTCTCGACTTCATATGGACCTTCCCAATTTAGAGCTAGCTTGCCTTGATTTTATGGTCAAGAGACATCCGCTCTCTAGAGTACCAGATCTCCAATTTTGAAGGTTTTACTTTTGACTTTAGAGTTATAGTATCGAGCTACTTTTTGCATGTAGACTACCATCCAAATTTGGGCTTTCTCCCACTTTTTTTCTAGTAGATTAAGATTTGTCCTGAGGTCCTATGAATTATTTTGTTCACTGAAGCTTTCAACTCATGCCGAGGAAAGTTCAAGTTCAACTGGAATAACTGCTTCAGTCTCAAAAGCTAGAGCAAATGGAGTCTCTCTAGTTAGCAACCTCTGAGTAGTTCTATAATCTTAGAGAACATGATAAAGTTCGTCCATCCATGTCCCTTTCGCTTGCTTGAGCCTGGCCTTTATTCCTTGCACCAAAGTTCTATTAGTTACTTCGATTTCATCATTTGCTTGAGGGTGGGCTAGATGTGAAATGATGTAAAATATTCAATTTTTTATAGAATTTAGCAAACCTTACCCCTGCAAACTAGCATCCATTATTAGTAATTAAGATTCAAGGAAGGCCGAATTTATATATTATTGAATTTTAGACAAAGTCCTGCACCTTTAATAATTTTTGTTAGGGATTCGATCTCAACCAACTTGATAAAGTAGTCCACCACCACCAAAAAAAATTTTTGCTATCCAGATGATATGAAAAATGGTTCAAGTATATCCATTTTTCATTATGCATATGGCTATGGGGCACTTAAGGATGTAAGCTGGGAGGCTGGATGCCTTTGAACATTCGCACTTCTTTGATATCAGTCACATTTTTTTACATAATCAATTGTATCTTGTTGCATGGTTAGCTAGTAATATCCTTGCTAGAGTAGTTTATATAATAATGATCTAGCTCCAAGGTGATTTTCACATACTCCTTCATGAACTTTCCTTAGGGCATAATCGGCTTTAGATGGTCGAAGGCATTTGAGAAGTGGCAAGGAGTAAGAAGACCTCTTATATAACTTATCCTCATACAAAATGTAGTGGAAGGCTTGATTTCTTAGTTTCTGGGCTTTCTTGGGGTCTTTAGGAAGAATGCCATCTTTGAAATACAGGATCAATAGATCAATCTAATTAGGCTCATGGTTGAGTTGCATTATCGCCTGGGATTCCTCCAAACTTGGGTGCCGAAGGACTTTAAAGAAAACCTCCTTTGGCAATTCATTTGGGACTAGAGTAGCCAATTTAGATAGGAGGTCAGCCCTTAAGTTTTCTACTCTGGAAATCTACTGAATGTCAAAGGTACTAAAGGCCAAGGTTAAACTTCTCATTTTGTTTATTTCTTCATACTTTCCTCTCGGGCTTTATAACTACCATTGACTTGTCCTACTACTAATTATGAATCACTGTAAACTCTCACATGGTCCATTCCTAATTCTTTGGCTATTCTCAATCCTACGATCAAAGCCTCATATTTTTCTCCATTATTGGTAGCAGAAAATTCAAAATGCAGTGTATATTCGACAATAATTCCTTCTGGATTAATAAGAATCAAACATGTGCCTACTCCAGCGACATTGGATGAACCATCAATATACAGAGTCCAAAAATCTTTAGGAAGGTCCACTTTCTCTTCAGAAAAGTTTGGCTACAAATTGGAAGTGCTGACTTCTTGTTGCTTGGATTCGATTGAGTCGGAAATGGTGTATTGTACCATAAAATTGGTTAGTATCAAAGCTTTTATTGATGGTCGAGGTTGAAAATTAATATCAAATTCAATGAGCTCAATCATCCACTTTGCTATTTTCCCAGAGATGTCTAGCCGGTAAAGAACTGTCTCTATTGGTTGGTCGGTGAGAATTGTTATTGTGTGCCCTTGGAAATAAGGTTGGAGCTTTCTAGCTACAATCAATAAAGCATAGGTTAGCTTTTTCAATTTAGTATACCTTGTTTCCACATCCCCGAGGACTCGATTTATGTAGTAAATTAGCTTTTGAACTTTCACTTTCTTTTTGATTAGGACAGCTTCAATGGCTACAGGAGATATTGTCAAGTACAAGAACAACTCTTCACCAGGTTTAGATTTGGCAAGGAGAGGAGGTGAGCTGAGGTAGTTCTTTAATTCTTCAAAAGCTTGCTAAGACTCTATGGTCCAGTAGAAATTCTTTCCAATTAGATGCTGAACCAATGTTTGAGTACTTGAAAGAAGGGCATGTAACACTCCACCGACCTCAAAATGAAGTGATTTAGAGTCGCAATCTTTTCAGTCAGATGCTAAACTTCTTTTATTGTCTTTGGAATAGTCATCTCCTAAATAGCCATAATCTTCTCTGGCTTTACCTCGATGCCATGCCTTGACACCATGAGTCCCAGGAACTTTTTTGAAGTCATCCCGAAACTGCATTTGGTTGGGTTCAACTTCATTATGTACTTTCAGAGGATGTTAAATATCTCTTCCAAGTCAGCAATGTGGTTTCTCGAAGATCGACTTTTGATGAGCATGTCATTTACATAAACTTTCATGTTACGGTTGATCTGCTTTTTAAAAATTTTATTCACCAGGTGCTGGTAGGTTACACCTGTGTTGCCCAGCAAGACAACCCAAGAGGGGGGTGAATTGGGTTTTTCAAAATTTAAGCAAGTAATGTGATGTTTTCAAAAACTAAGTGAAGTATTGAAGTATGGTAAAGTGTAGTATAACTAAATATGTAGAAATATAAATACAATGGAAAGCAAGAAATAAAAGTAATTATAAATATCAAAAAATTATAGTGGTTCAATGCCCTTTGCACCTACGTCCACTCCCTAAGATTCACTTGAAAATTTTACTATAATCTCTCCAAGATTACAGTCGGATAGTTTTTTCAAGGCTCACTATCCAAAATCTAGTTGGTTTTACATTGGATCATCAATCATAACCAATTTCTAAACCAACCCTTGGCTTACAATCCAATTCTCAGGCTTGGATAGGCCTTCCCCTTAGCTTCAAAATCCTATTGAAGCTAAGATACAAGAAGTACAAGGATTATACAACAAAAATAAAAACAAAGATCCTTTAATAAGAAAGAAAGTCGATGAAGCTTGTGGAATCTTCTTTGATGGAGGCTTTTGAATAGATTAAGCTTATCTTCTTGCTGAAAGAAATCTCTTAATTTGGTGTTTTCTTGAGTTGGGAGTGAAATATTCTCTTTTCAAAGCTTTTTGGACTTTTTAACTTCACTCTTGATTTCTTTTAACGATTAAAAATAGTTAAGTCACTTCTTTCAGGTATTTTGTAGCTTTTTTCCAATGTTTGGTAGGCTTGAGAGAGGTTTTAGACCATTAGAGGACTGAAAAGAGCTGTTTGGAAGCAATCTATATAGTTCTAAACATTCTGTAGAAACTAGCCATTGGAGCTCGAATCAAAGCTCGAGTCAACTCGACCCTCAGCTCGAGACCATGCCGAACATCATCCCAAAAATTATGTTCTCTATATTTTTCTAAGACTTCGACTTGAGGAGCTCGAGTTGAAGCTTGAGTCAACTCGTCCCTTTGTTCGAGTCCATTCTGCACTTCATCCCAAAAATCATGTTCTCTGTATTTTTCTGAGACTTCGACTCAAGGAGCTCAAGTCGATTTGTTCCTCTGCTTGAGACTGTGCTAGCTGAAACTCTTGCATGCGAGACTTTCTTTTCCTTCTATTTCAGCTCCAACTGAATCAGGGGTCGACTCGTGAGGTTTTATGTTGAAAATTTTTACTTCATTCAATTTGATTTCTTTTTGATTTTGGTCTTGAAATACTTTCTTCGAGCCTTGCATTAGGTGTGATTCATTCCTCAAAAGCCTCCAACATCTCTTTATTGAATCTTAAATGTACTTTTAGAGATGTTTCATTTAATACTCTTCCATGCATCCTGAAACATGATCTCAACCAATTCATTAGTCCAACCATATACTCAAATGTTTTGTTCCTCATCAAAATCAATCCTTGGGGTTAACAATCTTTCTCTTTTTGATGATAACAAAACTTTGAGTATATAAGCAAGAGATATATAATGATTATGTTAGAGATGTGAGAGTGCAACATTTTCATAATTTTATACTTAGCTCCCCTTGAGTTTATGCTTATGTCATTACTGCTTCTTATCTATTTCTTATTTCAATTTGCTACATGTGCTTGCTTGAATCATGAATTATTAATTTGTGTCAATATATGTGCCAAGTGTTAATATTGAATAGTCAATGTTTCACATGTGCCAAGTACACATTTGATACCTAAAATATATACCATGGCACAAACTCATAATGCTTATTCATGAGAATCAAATATATGTATACACATTTGTTTCACATATACCAATCAGAATATATATCATATAATCAATTATGCTCAAAGTCCCATCAAGTCTAATTGTTTCATATCATAACACATCCAATGCTGAATATATGCTGAATATTGAACAATCAATGTTTCACATGTACCAATCAAAATACATATCATATAATCAATTATGCTCAAAGTCCCATCAAGTCTAACTGTTCCACATCATAACACATCCAAGGTAAATATATGCTGAATATATGCTCATATACATCTCAATTCATCCAAAGTGAATATATGCTCATATACATCTTACTTTCCTTTTTTGTCATCATTCCAAAAGGGTGATTTAAAGATAAACAAGACACAAGATTGTATCTAGAGAAGAAAGAAATGTAAAGATAAGTGATTATATTAGTTTGTCATTACATTTTCAAAATGAATGTGTTGGATCATAACACACCAAGATACAATGACATGTGCAAAGAAAAGTCAAGCATCTACATATAAATATCCATAAAGCACCTAACTCAGAGACAAGTGCAAGCATATACTCCTAATACATTAGATAAGTCTAAATACATAATCCTGAAACATCAAGTGGCTCGATATCAGCTTCCTATAATACAACTCATCATCTAAAGGGATCTCTAGTATCTTGGATGATGAGGCTCGTGATGAGGAAGGTCTGGCTCTCTTGCTCCTGGTCCTAACTGATGGTCTAGCCATCTATGAGGGAGTAGGCCACACATGAGTATAGACCCTGAGTGGTGGTCTACTCTCACTAGTGGATACCTAAGTGGACTGACCAAAAGACATAGGTAGGGAGGATGTGGAGGACAAGGCATGGCTGCTACATTTGTTGCTACTGCTGCTGGTATCGCAATACCTGGAGCAAGTCTCTTAATTTTTTTAATCAAACTCCCCATGGCTCCAAGTACTAAAATGATGCTCTACTACTACGCCTGATCCAATTCACTGATAGCTATCATCATCTCAGTCCCACTTGACTCAACCCTCCTCCTGAGTCAAGCAATCTCCTCAATAATACTAAGTGATCAGTGGACATGTCATGTGTCTGCTCCCTCTGCTCTTAGATAGTGAGCCTCTAAAAGATAGATCTCATCTCTGTCTGCACACTCTCCACCCTCTTAAATAAGTCTTGTATCTCTCTACTAACTCTAGTGAAAATCATATTTGCTAGTCTCTCCATAGATGCAGAGTCAGTAGGTGGTGGTTGAGGAAAACTACCTATAGGTGGAGCTCGAGGAGTCACTAGGGTATTAGGGTCAGCTACCGCTCTAGGTGCCGTAGGAGTAGAGGGATCTTCTCTCTCCTCTACTCTTGATTCTCTCCTCTATTGTCTAGAAATGTTCTTCACCTATCTTCCTACTTCTACATAATATTGCATCCTAGTCAGGGCTCTCATGTCATAAACATCAAAATTGGATAATTTCTTGCAGCATTCATTCTCCAAAGATACTTCAGCTATCTCAAATACTCGTGTCAAAGCCATACTATAAGGCAAACATACTTTGTTCTTAGAAGCTACCTCTCTAATCTGATGCATCTTAATGCCAGGTAAATTTATCTAAGTGCCCTGAACCATAAGGTACATCATGCACAATTCCCTCTCAGAGACAAAATAATGTCTTCCTAATTTTGGAATAAAGATCCCACTAATAATGTGATGCAGTACCCTGATCTCTACAAACAAGGTGGGCACCAAGACATCTCCTACAATGTCATCTCTACCCATAATCAACCTTAGCCCCTTCTTCTTATCAGATAATCTGTCAAGTATGTGTCCTTATCTACTGATCCCAAAAATTTGTGCCAAACTTTCCGCTGATACTTCAACTTGGATTCTTTTCACAGTTGTTACAATGTTAGAAGATCCTCTCTTAAGGTTTTCATAAAATTCTTTAACTAACTTAGTGTTAGAAAATATCCTAAAGCCAATCGTCAGTCTATTGATGGTTGAGCTACATTATATCTATATTAGTTTATTAATAAATAAAATATATTTTTAGTATTTTTCATCATAAAGTATTCATCTTTTTAATGAATTTCATTATTGTGATGAAGCTCTTAGGACTATTTAGCTTTGATAAAGAGAGGATTTATCGATTAGTCCTTAAATCTATTAATGACCAAATGATAGGCTATTAATTAGGATGACAGCATCTATCGAGCATAGGTCGTTGTATGCCATATGGGTTGGTTGTCCTCTTAACCAAGGAGTATGAAGATACTGGTATGGCATATATGTGAGATATATAGGTACATCATCATTAAACGTGATCAATTCTAGAGTATTCTGCTGTCAAGAATATCTCTGATGGGATATAGGTATAAGTGTCCCTTAGACCTGAGATCGCTTTAGTGACTTACAAGCAACTCACTATGCTTTGGTACCGGACTAACTGAATTTCTAATTTAGTAATGAAAGGCTTTTGGGTACAGTCAAGTACTTATAAAGTTAGAGTGTGATCAAGATGGAATTGACCACTTTAAGAGTTGGAGAAGAACGTATCACTGTATTTCAATATAGCAAAATCTTGGCCAGGATAATCCATCAGATAGATTTGATATTTTGAAATACAATGTGGACAACCTAATCAAAGTTGATAGTTAAACTCTGAGGTGTCCTACGAGCATTTTGGTCAAGGGGATGAATTATATGGAAACTATATTCGCATGGGTTCTGAGGATGTTGTTCTACACATTCGATCTATCCAACTATCAGGTACCATTGCTAGATGGTTACTTCGATTGATATAGGAATCTACTTCTGTGCTACCAGCTTAGATTCATATCTATGAGATCACACACATTAGAGCTCATGATCTAATCGAATGGTTGATCAATGATTGAGAATCATTCTAGGATTAAACAATCAATACGATTGATGTTTAACCTAGTACAAGCATTGTAGGAGGATCAATTAGCAATTCGATTGCTAATTGGCTTAATTTGATTAAGCCAAAGGATTGAGATTAATTTTAGTTAAATATAACTTAATTAGATTTAGTTTGGACTTGATTGGATCAAGTTCAATTGGCTTATTGGATAAGCTAAGTGCAGGAAAGAACTAGTCCTAGTTCAACTAGAAGTTCGATCAACCCAATTTTCTAATTTGATTAGAAAATTAAATCAAAATTAAATCTAATTTAATTAAATTTTTAATTAATTTAAAATCTTATTTTATTTAGTTGACTTGGTTTTAATTTAATTTGATTTGAAAAATCATGTTTCGCCAAGTCATAGATGGAATCCTAGTGAGACTAGGATTCCACCTTGCACCATCTAAGCCTCTCACGCCCACTCCCTCCCTCTTATTTTTTTTATGTGACAAAAATCCTTCTCCCAGGCATTCTCATGCACGCCTTCCTCTCCTTTCTTTCTCATATGGAAATTTGGTGGTTGACCAAGTCAAAAAGAGAAGTTAATTGATTTAGGATTCTATGAGATAGAATCCTTATAAACCAAAACACCTCCTTCCCAATGGTGCCGCCCCCTCTGCTATTCTTTCTCTGAATTCCATGGTAAAAGGATAATCTTTTGTGCATCCTTTCTTGCTGGTCCACGCCAAATTTTTTGGAGGAGGCATCCAAGAGTTGGGCACCCCCTTGTCTTGCCTTGTTTGACCTTTTCTTGTCTAGTTTTTGACCCAAACAAGGACTCTTTTATTTCTATTTATTTAGGATGAATTTTGATTAATTTTTTCATGAAATATAGACCTTTAGGAGTACTTTATGGTGTGTGAAAATCAGAGGGAGAGGATCTTTGGGTATTGGGGTTCCATAGACACTAAACTAGGTGTCTAGGTGAGAGCAAAGAGAAGAAGAAGAGGGTTTTCTTTTAGGTTGCTGTGTTCATCATCTTCCTTCCTTCTTCCTTGGATTTTCTAAGAGAGTCTCAAATTTAAAATCTCTTCTCCACCTTTTTCTCTTTGGAAGAATCCAAATCCAAAAGAAGGAGGCATCTAATCGATCATCAAAGAAAGATCAACATAGTACTAGCATATTGTGCTGATTTCCTGAATCGAGATTTCTGATCGTGCTTGTGGGCTCGTGTGGATGACTCCTAGAAGCCGAACGCATGTGCGGCTTACAACTTCATCCTTAATTCTAGATCAGCAAGTTAGAATATCTAACTTGCATAAGTAATTGATTTGATCTTTTGGTTTCATAGCTGAATTAGATGTAGTATTGTAACATGTTGATGAGATCAACATGTTAATTATTTTTTTATATTTTTAATTTTTAATTTAATATCATACCTTGATCATATAATAAATCTTAGATATATAGTATTTTTATATTTATTTAAATAAATATTAAATTTATTTAAGTCTTTCACTATCTGATCTTGAAAAAGTTTCAAGATCTACCTATGAAACCCTAGATTTGGTTTCTTCAATTGGTATCAGAGCCAAGGTTCTTATTACATGATTTTTTTTAGCATATTTAAATTATTTATTAGATTAGATCTAATTTATAATCTAATTATTAAATATAAAATTAAAAATTTAGATCTCATGAACTACCATAAGGTTGTCCTGCTATAAGGTTTATCCTTTATAGTGAAAAGGTTATCCTAGTTCGTAATGATCTATTTCTAATTATAAATTTATTAGATTTGATCTAATTTTATTTATAATTTAATAAATTTAAAATAATTTTATATCTAAAAATAAAGTATTTAGATTGCACAAACTACTATAAGGTTGTTCTGCTGTAAGGTTTATCCCTTATAGTAAAAAGGTTGTCCTAGTACGTGCTGCTTTAAAATATTGATCATAAAATTTTAGATTAGATCTAAAAAATTTTATGATCTAATTAAAAATATTTTAATCTAATTTTAATCATCATAAATATGTTAGATTTGATCTAAGTTGATTTATGATTAATTGGTGTTGAAATTATTTTAATTACATGAGCCTGTTTAGATTAGATTTAAAGTAGATTCATGTTTATGTTAGTTGCATTTTGGTTATGAATCAAACATGCAACTTGAATGATAAAACTATATTATAAAAATATTTTATAAATATAAAAATTATTTTTGAAAAATCGAACCCCAATCCTTAGTCTAAAACTTAATTAAGAATTAAGAAGTTATTTGATTAAGATCTAGAATTGTAAATTGAAAATCCTAAGACACGAATCATAACACATTGGGTTAAATACAATATGGACCTAGGGTTAGGTTAAAGAATGAACTTAATTAGGGAATTGACTAAATCTAATCAATTATTGTGATTAGGTCAAGGATTCTCTAGATCAATTACAATAGTTGTAGTTGGTCAAGTCCATGTTTTTAACCCAAGATGGACTTGATTCTTGGCTATGAGGTTTTGCACGATCTGTTAGGTTGATCTAATTGAAACTAATTAAATCAGTTGGTGTCTAAGGTAAACCAGACTGGTGGCCTTTAATTGTCAGCCTGCTTACTTGGCCATTTTTTATAGTGTCTAAGGCAAGCTTTCGCAGACCCTCCCACTGATCAAACTTACCTAGCCTCTTGGTAAAATTATGTTTTGATCAGATCACTTGACTATTCGAGTTGACCCATGTCAACTAGATAAATTAGTATGAGTGATTTAGGTGCTCCTTGACTAGCCTATTTATGGTCTCCCTTAAGCTAACTTGGTGAAGCCAGTGGGAGAATCATGATAAGCTAGTTCATCTGATCTTTTCTTTTCTTTAAAAATTAAATCCTCTAAAATTATTAGGTCCTTAAAATGAATTAGTTATGGTGATAATCATAGCCTCTCATTAAGTGGATGATAATGGGTCCATCAGTTACATAATAATTGGAGGCCCAAAGGTCTGTAGCTTATCGGCTAATGGAATTATCATTCATTATATGGTTTTTTGGCTACATCTTTCTAAATGGTGGTTAGGTTAGCCAACCAAAGTTGGGCCTAATCATTCATTGGTTAGATGGGCCAAGTATGGTCATATTAATGGTTGGATCTAACTGGATCTTTTCAATGGAGGCCAAAGCCTACTGATTATGGACTGGAATAAAATTTAATTACTAGAAATTATTTAGAGAAATAATTAATTATGAACCTACCTTTAGATGCACATGGGTTGGCCAACTAAAGTTGGGCTCGTGTGCAGTCTATGTAGATTCTAGTATCCATTAAAAAATTAGGATAATTCCTCGAATTGGAGGTAGAGGCTATCAATTCAAATAAAATAGTAGAAGAACCTTTTGATTAAAGTCCAAATC
Source organism: Cocos nucifera (assembly GCA_006176705.1). Taxonomy (NCBI): domain Eukaryota; kingdom Viridiplantae; phylum Streptophyta; class Magnoliopsida; order Arecales; family Arecaceae; genus Cocos; species Cocos nucifera. Next base: position 168,714 of record QRFJ01000998.1, read on the forward strand.
TTTATGTTTAACGAATCAATTACTAATTAGGTTATGGTTTTCCATTATGCAGATATGGCCACTTCCCTATTGCTTCGATCATTGTTGGATAATGATAAGTTGGTGGGACCTAACTTTAGTAGCAAACCGAAAGTTGAAGATAGTCCTGGAGCATAAATGGAACCTATATGTGCTGACGGATCCTGCACCTAAGGAGCCAGCTGCCAATGCACATGATATAGTCAGAGATACTTATCAGAAGTGGCTCAGTGATCGGACCACAGTGGACTGCATCATGCTAGCTGCCATGAGTGACGAGGTCAGTCGTAGATTTGAGATAGCTCAACCAAAGAACATGCTTCAAGTGTTGGAGAATTCCTTTGGCACACCCGATGATGTGGAGAGGCACAAGACTAGTTGTGCCATCTTTAATGCTAGAATGTGGGATGGTACCTCTATCACTAATCATGTATTGTACATGATTGAACTGATAGAGCAATTAAGCAAGCTCGATTTTTCATTACATAAAATGCTTGGGAAGGATGCAATATTGAACATGTTGCCCAAGTCCTTTCTCCCATTCCTTACTCATTTTAGAATGACAAAGCCTGAATAGACTACCACGGGTTACTAGGGTTACTTCAGAACTTTGAGAAGGATCACCAACTCCATAAGAAGTTGGTGTGGGATTCATCTTCTAGTTCTCGATCCTTTAAGAAAGGAAAGAAGAATAAGAAGAAGAATGCTAAGGAGGTGCAAGCTCACACTGGGACATCTATGTAGGGCCAAACCAAAAAGATCAAGCCCGATAAGAGTCAAGCTGAATGCTTCTTTTGCAAGAAGCAGGGGCATTAGAAAAGAAACTGTCCTCAGTACATTGCCTCTCTGGATCCGAACAGGTAGAGAAAGAAGCAAGCTATTGCTGGACAAGATATTTATATGATAACTTCTTGCAATTTTTTTATTTATGATATTACCGACTGGGTATTGGATACCGGTAGCCCTTACCATATTTCTAATTCATTACAGGGATTGTTGGTCAGTAGAAGATTCGAGCAAGGTGAAAGGTTTGTGAATGTTGGAGATGCAAAACCAATTGTAGTTCTAGCTTTAGAAATTTTAAAACTTATATTTGAGTTCCATACCATTGTTCTTAGTGATTGTCATTTCTATCCCAATTTCTTTTTGAATATTATTTCTATAGGCCTTCTAGCCAAAAATGATTATGAAATATCAATAAAGAAATAAGTTTGTAATATCATTATGAATGGTCTTACTATTTTCTATGGACATTTGAATAATGGTGTGTATATGTTATCACAACCTATTAACGTAGTCTATTTCACTGGTAAGCATCCTAGATTAGATAGTGTATTAGATATCTATTTATGGCACTGTAGGCTAGGTCATATAAATAAGAACTAGATAAATAGGTTGACTCAAGAGAAAATTTTCAAAGTTAGTGATTTATGAATCACTTCCAACCTATGTGTCCTATCTTCTTGGTAAAATGACCAAGTCATCTTTTACTAAAAAAGGTGAGAGAGCCATTGAGCTCTTAGGTCTAGTACATACTGATGTATGTGGACCAATGAGTACAAGTGCCAGAGGTAGATATGTCTACTTCATCACTTTCATAGATGATCTATCCAGATATGGATATGTCTATCTGATGAAACATAAGTTAGATTCTTCTGAAATGTTCAAACGATTCCGAAGCAAAGTAGAAAAATAAACTAGAAAGAGTATTAAAACTCTTCAATCTGATCGATGAGGAGAGTATCTTTCTAGTGAGTTTCTCACATATCTAAGAGAGAATTAGATTCTCTCCCAATGGACTCCTCCAGGAACACCATAGTATAATGGTGTGTCTGAAAGGAGGAATCGAATTCTGTTAGACATGATCCGATCCATGATGAATTTTGTCAGCTTGTCGATATCCTTCTAGGGATATGCACTCGAATCGGCTTGTTATCTATTAAATAGGATTCCAAGTAAGTCTATAGTTAAGACTCCATATGGGATATGGATAGGGCGTAAACCAGTACTTTCATACCTTAGGATTTGGGGGTGCCCGGTTTATATCAAATGGTTAATTATAGATAAACTTGGACCTAGGTCTGACAAGTGCTCATTTATAGGATATCCAAAAGAGACCAAAGAATACTATTTCTACCATGTTGATGAACAAAAGGTGTTCATCAGTCTTAAGGCAACCTTTTTAGAAGATGAGTTCCTTGGTGAAGGAACTGTTGCCTCTAAGGTTGAACTTGATGAAGTTCAACAGGAAGAAAAATTGACACCTGTAGCTAAACCTGAGTCAGATTTGATTAGATTAAATCCAGAGTCTAATTTACGTACATCATTAAGGCGATCCGGTAGAGTACCACATCATCCAGATAGATACTATAATTTTTTGATCCAAAATGGTGATTCTATCGAACTAGATGAGAATGATGAGGATCCAATCATCTATATGGATGCCATGCAGAGAACTAATTTTGAGAAATGGCTTGAGGCCATGAAATTTGAAATAGAGTTCATGAAGGTCAACGATGTGTGGACATTGGTTGACCCATCCAAAGAGGTTAAACCCATTGGGTGTAAATGGGTCTTCAAAAGGAAAAGAGGCGCATACAAAAAGGTGGAGACCTATAAAGCCCATTTGATTACCAAGGGGTATCATCAACATTATGGTATTAACTTTGATGAGATATTTTTTCCTATGGCAATGCTCAAATCCATTCAAATTATGCTTGCGATTGCTGTCCATCTAGACTATGAGATCTGACAGATAGATGTGAAGACAGCTTTTCTAAATGGAGAGTTGACTGAAGAGGTGTATATGATACAACCTGAGCAGTTCACATCCATAGATGAGTCCAAGGTGTGCAGGCTTCAAAGATCCATTTATGGACTGAAGCAGGCATCTCAGAGTTGGAACATGCATTTTGATAAAGTGATCAAAACATATGGCTTCGTTAAGAATGGAGAAGAATCCTGCATTTACAAATGGACAAATGGTCTAGCAGTAGTATTCCTTGTCTTGTACGTGGATGATATTCTGTTAATTGGAAATGACATCCTCATACTGTAGGTAATAAAAGTCTGATTGTCATCATTGTTCTCCATGAAGGACTTGGGTGAAGCATCCTACGTCCTAGGGATGAAGATCTGTAGGGATAGATCTAAAAGGATGCTTGGGTTATCGCAGTCTACGTACATACATACTATGCTAAAAAGGTTCAGCATGGAGAATTCCAATAGGGGCTATCTTCCAATAGGCCATAGAATTTCTCTCTCTAAGAAGGATTGTCTGACAACTGAAGAGAGGGCATATGAGTAGAGTCACATATGCTTCGACAGTGGGATCTATCATGTACACTATAACATGTATGAGATCAGATGTGGTATACTCATAGTAGTGAGTAGATACCAGTCTGACCCTAGAGAAAACCACTGAAAAGTGGTTAAAACCATTCTTAAGTATTTAAAATACTAAGAACCAATGGTTGGTTTATGGCGAGTCAGATCTGAAACTTATGGGGTTTACAAACTCCAGCTTTCAATCTGACCATGATGATAGTAGAAGCGTGTCGAGATATATCTTTACTCTGAATAGTAGAGCTATCTGCTGGAAGAGTTCCAAGCAGCATACTGTGGCAGACTTTATTTGTGAAGTAGAGTACATCGCAGCATCAGATGCCATGAAGAAAGTTGTGTGGCTGAGAAAGTTTATCACCGAGCTTGAAGTAGCACCTTTCCTTGATGGTTTGGTCCTACTTTATTGTGATAGCACTGGTGCCATTGCTCAAGCGAAAGAATCAAAGGCACACCAGCAAAACAAAAAACATTTTATGCCGCTTCCACCTAGTTCGAAAGATCATGGATAGAGGTGACGTCGACCTTCAGAAGATCAATGAAAAGAAGAACTTGGCTGACCCCTTCACTAAAGCCCTAGTGATAAAGGAGTTCGACAACCATAAGTCAAAGATGGGTATTAAATACTATACCGAGTGGCTTTAGGATAAGTAGAAGTTGTTGAAAAATATGTCCCAAAATCAATCGTCAGCCTATTGACGGTTGAGCTATATTGTATCTATAATTGATTAATTAATAAATAAAATATATTTTTGATATTTTTCATCATAAAGTATTCATCTTCTAATGAACTCCATTATTGTTATGAAGTCTTTAGGACTATTTAGCTTCAATAAAGAGAGGATTTATCGATTAATCCCTAAATCTATTCACGATCAGATGATAGGCTGTTAATTAGGACGACAGCATCTATCAAGAATAAATCATTGTATGCCATATGGATTGATTGTCCTCTTAACCAAGGAGTGTAGAAATACTGGTATGGCATACAGGTGAGATGTATGGATACATCATCATTGAACGTGACCAACTTCAGAGCATTCTACTATCGAGAATGTCTCTGATGGGATATAGGTATATGTGTCTCTTAGACCTGAGATCGCCTTAGTGACTTGCAAGCAACTCACTATGCTTTGGTACCAAACTAACTAAATTTTTAATTCAGTAACGAAAGGCTTCTAAGCACAGTCAAGTACATAAGAAGTTAGAGTATGATCAAGATGAAATTAAACACTCTAAGAGTTGGAGAAGAATATATCACTGTATTTCAATATAGCAAAACCTTGGCCAGGGTAATCCATCAGATGGATTTGATATTTTGAAATACAATATGGACAACCTAATCATAGTTGACAGTTGAACTCTGAGGAGTCCTATGAGCATTTTGGTCAAGAAGATGAATTATATGGAAACTATATCCGCATGATTATAAGGATGTTATTCTACATATTCGACCTATCCGACCATCGGATACTGTTACTAGATGGTTACTTCGGTTGGTATAGAAATCTATTCCTATGCTATCGACATAGGTTTAGACCTATGAGGTCACACATATTAGAGCTCATGATCTGATCGGATGGTTGATCAACGATTGAGAATCATTCTAGGATTAAACAATCAATATGATTGATGTTTAACCTAGTGCAAGCATTATAGGAAGATCGATTAGCAATTTGATTACTAATTGGCTTAATTTGATTAATTCAAAGGATTATGATTAAGTCTAATTAAATATGATTTAATTAGATTTAGTTTGAACTTGATTGGATCAAGTTCAATTGGCTTATTGGATAAGCTAAGTGCAGGAAAGAACTAGTCCTAGTTCAAATAGGACTCTGGTCAACCCAATTTTCTAATTTGATTAAAAATTTAAATCAAAATTAAATCTAATTTAATATAATTTAATTAAATTCTTAATTGGATTAGCATCTTATTTTATTTAGTTGACTTGGTTTTGATTTAATTTGATTTGAGAAACCATGTTTGACCAAGTCATAGATGGAATCCTAGTGAGACTAGGATACCACCTTGCGCCATCTAAGCCTCTCATGCCCACGCCCTCCTTCTCATTTTTTTTGTGTGATAAAAATCCTTCTCCTAGGCATTCTCATGCATGCCTTCCTCTTCTCTCTTTATTATATGAAAATTTGGTGGTTGACCAAGTCAAAAGGAGAAGTTAGTTGTTGTAGGATTCTATGAGATAGAATCCTTATAAACCAAAACACCTCCTTCTAAATGGTGCTGCCCCCTCTCCTATTCTTTCTCTGAATTCCATGGTAAAAGAAAAATCTTTTGTGCATCCTTCCTTGCTAGTCCACACCAAATTTTTTGGAGGAGGCACCCAAGAGTGAAGGAAAATCCTGATTTCCCGATCTAGGTTCGTTCAGATCTGATCAGATCGAGAGATATATTTCAAAAATTTTTTTCTTTGATCTATATCAGATCTGGGATGTTTTAGATCTAATTCTTATTATTTTAATAAATAAAATAAAATAAGGATAAATTAAATTAAATTTAATTTACCTAATTTGGGTAATCCTATTATCCTGTTGATGATCCTGTTTGTAGCGGAAGGTTCTGGATCTAGCCACGCAAGCGCCTGGCCTCTATCGGTATCCACTCAGGCTAGATCTGGAGATCCTCTTCTTCTCTATCACTTCTCCAAAAATTAGATTTGGATCTGATCTGGAGGATCTTCAAAACTCCTTTTGAAGATCAGCAGTTGTCCTTTGTAGCAGTGCAGCCTTCTTGCTTTTGATCCCCTTTCTTTGATCTGGATCGCACCAACCAAGCTCCAAAACTATTTTGGACGTGGAAAGGAGATGGAGAAGAAGCTTTGGCATGGAGGAGGAGAGGAGAAAAAGCCTTGGGCATGGGGAATTTTGATTATCATAATCTCATGTAATTTAAGTTGGGCACAGGGTCATATTTATAGACTAACTATGATCCAACTCCTCTTCTTCCCAACCAGTCACAACCCTTTGTGAAATCAGATCTAAATCTGATAGGTGGAAATAGAGTCCCCTGGATTCCTCCTTAGAGGGCACTTAAGACCAGTCAAACTGGATTCTTAGAAGAATTCTAATTGGAATCCAAAAGGGAGGTGGAGTCCTTGTCCAACAAGGACTCCAGGGCGCCTCCAACTTGGGCACACTACAAGGGTGGTGTGTGCCCTCCTCCTTGCTAGGTTCTGGCAGGGGGACAGGCCCCCACCAGCTCTCCAATAGGTGTGTGACATGTGGTCATAAGTCAAAGTGTCAATGGTCAATGTTTGACCAGTCAAAGGTAGACTTTTGACCAAAGTCAAAGACAAGAAATGGCAGGTGACCAAAAATGGTAGGTAATGTCTTACAAAATAAGACAACCTTTTCTGACTTGGACAACCTCCATTCAAACCATATGAAGGCCTCTGATTAAACACAAACTCCTTTGGCTCAGACAGGACAACTTATTTATGATAGTAAAAGAAGAACGTTAGGTTCAATCGAGTGCTAGCATGATTTCATCGATCTAATCTATGAAATTTTATTCAGGATTCAAATTCAATCTAGATCAGTTCAATTGATATCCCCAGATTCAAAACCTTGTTTGTGTGACCCAGTTAGGTTAGTTCTATATGGTAATGGGACATATCTGATCTCTATCATCGACATCATCGAAACTCTTTCGATGGATCAGAACTCTTCTGATGTCGGAACAGCTAGAATGATCGATCACTAAATCATACTAAATTGCTCCCAAATCCACCAGTGACACCTAGAAGTATATGGTGGCAAACCTCAAAGCTGAATGCGAACCTCTTGGTGCAGCACCTGTGTGATTAAGTTCTTCTATCTTGAGCCCCCGATCAATTAGGGTAAGGTAAACTCGTCAAACCCTAGTCCTCTGTCATATATGTAATCATTCGATTCGAGTCCAATGTGAAAACTAAATAGAAAACTTTTCTATTATTTCACTCTGCCATGGCCATGGGCTTCTGAACTTGATTCTTATGATTATCATAGGGCTGCTCCTCTCACCAGAGATAAGATAGATTCCATCTTGATGCAACCAGTTCCTACAATGAACATGCTTTAGCCAACATACACCTCGGGTTCCATATGGCTAGGAGACCGAGTAATGGTGTAGTCAAACTATAACACCCTCAAAGGTGAACTGCGATGCACCTAGGTCAAGAATCACACACTACTGCAGCATCGAGTCAGTCATTGATGAGAAGGTAGACTCCCTAATGACTACTCGAGGTGGTCACGCTCAGTGCCCTCATTCTCTAACGAGTACCTGTACTCTCACTCGTGTGTCTACACACGTAGACTCAAGACTCATCTACTAAAGAGAAGCGTTGTACCACAACCTTCCGATCATCACCATCCTCGTGATGATGCCTATGGTCGGGAGCAATTTATGAGTTATAATGAATATTCTGATCTTAAATTTTTATAACTCTTGAAAATATGAATTATCATTGCCATTAAACTCAAAGGATGTATCACAGACACTAAATATAATAATGTGATAGAAAATAACCCATTTTTGATTTAGTCAAAATTATAATTTTGCCCCTAGAAGTGTATTACGTGTCACCAATTACTGGCTTCTAGGGCACATATATCTAAAATCTCCCCTTGTCCTAAAGCCAATTGACTACAAGTCTAAGTCCCATCTTCTCAAGGTGGCTTCGAACTTCTGCTGGCCCAATGGCTTTGTAAGTGGGTCCAGCACATTATCGTGGAGTTGACTCTTTGACCTCGACGTAATCCTCTCGGTGGAATCGGGAGAGGTGGTATCGTCGCTCAATGTGTCTGGATTTCTAGTGAGACCTCGGCTCCTTAGCAAGGGCTATGGCGCCATTGTTGTCGCAGTAAAGAGGAATGGCATCTGATGGCATTACTCCAATTTCTGCAGCAAACTTCTTGTACCAGAACGCTTCCTTTGCAGCCTCTGATGCAGCTATATATTCTGCTTCCATGGTGGAATCTGCTATCACAGTTTGCTTGGAACTCTTCCAGCTGACAGCTCCACCATTGCACACAAACAGACTTCCAGATGTCGACTTTCGATCATCTATATCGGACATGAAGTCCGAGTCTGTGTATCCCTGGACTTGGAGTTCTCCATTACCAAAGACCAACATCATATCCTTAGTTCTTCTCAAGTACTTAAGGATACATTTCACAGAAGTCCAGTGTTCTTCACCTGGATTTGACTGATATCTGCTTGTGACACTCACAGCATGGGCTATATCAGGTCGTGTACATAGCATGGCATACATGAGGCTCCCTATTGCAGAAGCATAAGGGATCTTGCTCATGCGTTCTATTTCCTCAGGTGTGCTGGGGCACATCTTCTTGGAAAGATGAATACCATGTCTGAAGGGTATTAATCCCCTCTTAGAGTTTTCCATACTAAACCTCTTTAGTACTTCCTCTATGTACATCTTCTGTGAAAGTCCTAGCATCCTATTCGGTCTATCCCTATAGACCTTAATTCCTAGAATAAAGGATGCTTCACCTAGGTCTTTCATGGAGAATTCCTTAGACAACCACATCTTGACTGATGTCAACATGGGAATATCATTCCCAATAAGGAGGATGTCATCCACGTACAATACGAGGAAGACAACAGCGCTCCCACTGACCCTTTTGAAAACACATGGTTCCTCTTCATTTTTGATGAAACCAAACTTTTTGATCACATCATTGAAACGAGTGTTCCAGCTCCGAGATGCTTGCTTAAGTCCATATATGGACCTTTGCAGCTTGCAAACCTTGTGATCAGTATCACTGGATGTGAAACCTAGCGGCTGTTCCATATAGATATCTTCCTCAAGATATCCATTTAGGAATGCCGTTTTCACGTCCATTTGCCATATTTCATAATCGAAATAGGCTGCAACAGCAAGCAATGTGCGGATGGATTTTAGCATAGCCACTGGGGAAAAGGTATCCTGATAGTCAATGCCTTCACGTTGACTATAACCTTTTGCCACCTAGTCTAGCCTTGAATGTCTCCACATTCCCATCTGCACCAATCTTTCTCTTGAAGATCCATTTACATCCAATAGGTACTATACCTTCTGGTGGATCTACCAAGGTCCAGACTTGGTTTGAGTGCATCGAGTCGATTCTCTGACTTCATTGCCTCAAGCCATTTCTCGGAGTCGATATCTGATATCGCCTCGTTGTAGGTTTTGGGATCATCACCATGAGCACCATTACCTATGAGGAACATTTTCCTCTACTTCCTCTGAAATAATACCTAAGTATCTTTCAGGGGGACGGGAAACTCTTTCCGATCTACGAGGTGGAGGAGGTAGTGTTCTTATTGGCTCAACCTGATTTGGTTCCACTTGGTCCTTAGCTCGTTCCACTTGTGAGACTTTCTCATCAAGCTTAATCTGCTTTCCAATGCCACTATCTTGAATAAACTATTTTTCAAGAAAGATGGCATGTCGACTCACAATCACATTGTGGTCTTCTGGAATGTAGAAATAGTATCCTAATGACTCTTTAGGATATCCTATGAATCGAGCTCTAAAGGACCTAAACTCTAACTTGTCCGCTTGTTGTCTTTTGACATGAGCCGGACAACCCCAAATTCTGAGATGACTCAGACTTGGTTTCTTACCGTGCCATATCTCATACGGTGTGGTAGGAACGGTTTTAGAGGGAACCCTATTCAGTAGATAAGATTGAAGTTAACAATGAAGTGTCCCCAAAGAAAATCTGGGAGGTCTGTGAAGCTCATCATGGATCGAACCATATCCAATAGAGTCCGATTTCTCCGTTCTGAAACCCCGTTGAGTTGAGGTGTTCCTGGTGGAGTCCATTGAGAGACTATGCCATTTTCCTTAAGATAGTCTAGGAATTCCCGGCTAAGGTATTCACCTCCTCGATCTGATCGAAGAACCTTAATGGGTTTTCCAGTTTGTTTTTCTACTTCATGTCTGAATTCTTTGAACTTTTCAAAAGCTTCAGACTTGTGTCTCATAAGATACACATACCCATACCTAGACAGATCATCGGTAAAGGTAATGAAGTAGACAAAATTGCCTCTAGCCGGCACATCAAATGGGCCGCACACATCAGTATGTACTAGGGCAAGGAGATCTGTGGCCCTCTCCCCATGTCCAACAAAAGGGAGTTTAGTCATTTTGCCTTGAAGACAAGATTCACAAGTTGGATATGACTCGGAAAAGTCAATGGACTCAATAGCCCATTTTTCTCCAATTTGTTGATCCTATCTTCTGCTATATGACCTAATCTCAGGTGCCATAGATATCTGTCGTTTGGACTATCCCTAGGTCGTTTGGCATTCACGTTTTGCTCGATAGTTAGAACAGGTACATCAATATGTAGCTGATAAAGACCATTAATAAGGAAACCATTTGCAATTTTATTTCTTTCATAAAGAATGTTACAATGGTCCTTAAAGAAGGTGATCACATAACCTTCTTGTGCTAAGCATGAAACAGAAATCAAATTCCTGCTAGCTGCAGGCACATAATAACAGTCTTTTCAAAACTAAGTCTAAACCAGATGGTAATCGAAGAGGGTATGTTCCCACGGCTACTGCAGCAACTCTTGCTCCATTACCGACGCGTAGGATCATGTCTCCATCCCTCAGCCTCCTGCTATCCTCAAGACCCTGCATAGAAGTGCACAGATGAGCACTAGAACCAGAGTCAAGCACCCAACTGGATGCAGAAGAAACCGTAAGGTTAGACTCAATAACGAGCATACCTCCAGAAGGACCTTCCTTCTTGTTCTTTAGGGTGGCCAGGTAAGTAGGGCAGTTCCGCTTCCAATGGCCGTCGCTGTTGCAATGGAAACACTTTCCTTTGCCATCGACCTTCTTCTTCGGTTCTGCCTTCTTCTTCTTTGATCCTTCCTACCTTTTGCTTTTTCACAGACTTCTTTTTCTTTCCATAAGACTTTCTTTTGGAAGAAGTCCGTTCCATAGCAAGAACTGAGCCTTTAGAACCTTTCATAGAAAGCTCAGCGGTAACCAGCATATTCATCAACTCGGCCAAGGAATTTTGAAGTTTATGCATGTGGTAATTCATGATGAATTGCCCATATGCATCAGTCAAGGATTGCAGAATAATATCATTCTGCAAGTCCAAGTCCAACTTCACACCGAGCTTCTCAAGCTCTTCCATGTCCTTGATCATTGTCAGACAGTGATCTTGGACTGACTGCCCATCACGCATCTTAGCCTTAAAAAGTCGTTTCGTGACTTGATATTTGGCTGCGCGACTCTGTTCACCAAACATCTCCTGCAGGTGAGCCAACATTTGGCGAGCAGTCCCGATATCTTCATGTTGGCGCTGGAGCTCATCAGACATCGAGCCCAACATGTAGTATCTGGCCTTATTATCTTCGTCAATCCATTTTTCCAGAGACGCTCTCTGTTCAGTGGATGGACGAGCTGGTAAGGTGGGAGGGTCCTGGTCCAAAACATGTGTTAACTTCTCTGAACCCAAAACAATTTTGTAGTTCCTGAGCCAATCTTTATAATTGGGTCCAGTCAGTCTATGTGTGTCTAGGATACGTGCCAGTGGGTTGGACGCAGACATTTTCCTGTAGAGAGTCAAAGATTCTAGTTAGATACTGTAATTTTGACTTGACCAATTTGTTTAGGGATTTTATTTTTAAACAAATTAGCTCCCACTATTTTCTCGGATCCCTACACTCCCTCTGTAGAGATGCGAAAATCTCCGCGATTGATGATTTCTAGTGGGTGGTGCGGTCTCACCAACTGACTCATCACCTCACCTAACAGTTATTGGTGATGGGTTAGCCAATGAGTGAACAACTCTTGTTCAATGATTCTCTAATCATGGTGCACCCAAACTTGGTCTCTAATTCATGAATCTCACCGTATCCGGAATATTGATCCACTCCTTAGTTAAGTCAGACCCACCATTTGCATAGACTGGGTTCCTAATTGGAGTCTCTCACCGTATCCGGAATATTGAGCCCAACTCATCCTCCAGCCCATAGCATCCAATGCCTAATAGACATGGTTGCGTCTTCCCGGTGCAACTGAGCCACTGTATCCAGCCGAGAACAATCAACCCCGGGAAGGGCCCGCACATCTACAATGGTGGAAGACCTCAGACTTAATCTTTTCTTAGGGAGAATTGATTCAGGTCTCATTAAACTAGACTTGGCTTAGTCATAACAATTATGACTAACCTAGTGGCATGGGTCAGCTCGGATTATTGACCACCTCAGATCAGAACTGTGTCAACAGATATGGCCAGGTAAGTGAGACCGGTGGAAGGAATATGCCGTTAACTCGCACAAGAACGCATTCAGGTCGAGTAGCTTCCAATTAAAAACCAGTCGGTCGTCTGTGCCAAACTTACCTTAGACACCAAATTGTTGAGTCAGAACCAATTGGGTTAGCCTACAATCCAGACTCTAACCTCTGAGCCTAATTAGGTCTTGCTTGATCGTGACTCGATCTTGACCCAGACTTAATCCTATTAGGCTGGTCAATTTAAGCATTGTTGATCCCATCTAACCAACTCTTGATTCGGTTTGATCAACCGCTTAGACCTAATTGAGCTACCCAAGCCCGAACCCAGTATTATGAATATGTCTTAGATCTGAAATTCTCAATTTTAGACCTAATTAATATTCCATAAACTTAATTCTTAATTAAGTTGGGTTCATAAACAAAATATGCACAATAAATCCTAGGGTTTCAGGATCTAGGGTTTTGCAGAAAGTAAGTTTTGGGTTTCTGATTAAGGACGAACACGCAGCACCCCTACACATCATAAGAACACCCCATCGAATGGGAAGAGAGGGCCTTTAAACCCTTCTTCGTTCTTATGACCGGACGGCCAAGAGGAACGCCTTAATCAGGAACATTCAATAAACATTCAATACTACAAAACAGTTATAGATCTATATCATATATCTCATATACAAATTTAGATCTAACCATGGCATATTTTGCATACATCTCATGTATCATAATCATGCATGTTTTCAGATCTAAATTATCACATAATAATCTAAAAAATTAGATTTAAATTGATCTAATCAAAATAAATTCTAATCTAGACAATTATGTAGAACTATTCTACAACTAGTCTAGTCATGCATCTATCATATCTCATATGATATTTAAAATTAAATAATTTTTATTTGCTGTTTATCAGATGTTATTATAACACTTATAATATCAGAAAACAGTAAATAAGAAGATCTAAAATATGATTTAATCATATTAAATCAAAGACATGCAAAACTATTCTATAGAACTATTCTATTCTAGAACTAGTCATGCATATCTTCATGTTCTTAGATCCAAATCATTTAATTTTAATTTTTCTGATTTCAGATCTGATCACATCTCATGTGACATCTGAAATCACGTTATTTTTAATTAAAATAAAATTAAAAATCAGATCTAAACTATTTTTAGAACCATGGCTCTGATACCAGTTGAAGGGAAATCCTGATTTCCCTGACCAGGTTCGTTCAGATCTGATCAGATCAAGAGATATATTTCAAAAATTTTTCTCTTAGATCTGTATCAGATCAGGGATGCTTTCAGATCTGATTCTTATTTATTTAATAAAAATTAAATAAAAAAGGATAAATTAAATCAACATTTCAATTTACCTGATTTAGGGTAATCCTATTACCCTGTTGATGATCCTGTTTGCAGCGGAAGGTTCTGGATCAAGCCACGCAAGCGCCTGGCCTCTACCGGTATCCACTCGGGCTGGATCTGGAGATCCTCTTCTTCTCTATCACGCCTCCAAAAATCAGATCTGGATCTGATCTGGAGGATCTTCAAAACTCCTTTTGAAGATCTGCAGTCGTTCTTTTCGCAGCAGCGCAGCCTTCTTGCTTTTGATCTCCTTTTCTTGATCTAAATCGCACCAATCCAAATCCAAAACACTTTTGGACGTGGAGAGCAAGGGGAGAAGAGAGTATGGCGTGGAGAAAGGGGAGAGAGGCAGCCTTGGGGCGTGGGAAGATTGCTTCTTGATTACTTCTTGATTATTTTTTTCACTTGGGCGCTGGGTCTCTTATATAGACTAAGCGTGATCCAAGTCCATCTTCCTCCCAACCAATCACAACCCTTTGTGAAATCAGATCTAAATCTGATTGGTGGGAATTAGAGTCCCCTGGATTCCTACTTGGAGGAGTGCCTTGGACCAGTCAAACTGGATTCTTAGAAGAACTCTCATTGGAATCCTAAAGGGAGATGGAGTCCTTGTCCAACAAGGACTCCATAGGCGCCTCCTTACTTGGGCTCACGCCACCCTTGGCGTGCGCCCTTCTCCTTGCCAGGTTCTGGCAGGGGGACAAGCCCCCACCAGCTCTCCAATAGGTGCATGACATGTGGTCAAAAGTCAAAGGGATGAATGGTCAACATTTGACCAGTCAAAAGGTAGACTTTCTGACCAAAGTCAAAGAACAAGAAATGGCAGGTGACCAAAAATTGGCAGGTAATGTCTTACAAATAAGACAACCTATTCTGACTTGGACAACCTCCAGTCAGACCATAATGAAGGCCTTCTGATTGAGCACAAACTCCTTTGGCTCAGACAGGACAACTTATTTATGATAGTAAAAGAAGAACGTTAGGTTCAATCGAGTGCTAGCACGATTTCCTTGAACCTAATTGAATCTCATTCAGATCAATTGAACTATATTCAGTTCAATTGATGATCACCAGATTCAAACCCTTGTTTGTGTGACCCAGTTAGGTTCAGTTCTGTATGGTAATGGGATATGTCATGATCTCTATCATCGACATCATCGAAACTCCTTTCGATGGATCAGAACTCTTCTGATTCGAACAGCTAGAATGATCGATCATCTAAATCATTCTAATTGCTCCCAAAATCCACCAGTGACACCTAGCAGTATATGGTGGCAACCCATCAGAGCTGAATGCGAACCTCTTGGTGCAGCTACCTGTGTGATTAAGTTCTTCTATCTTGAGCCCCGATCAGATTAGGGTTAAGGTGAACTCGTCAAACCCTAAGTCTCTGTCATATGATGTAATCATTCGATTCGAGTCCAATGTGAAAATCTAAATAGAAACTCTTTCTATTATTTCACTCTGCCATGGCCATGGGCTTCAGGACTTGATTCTCATGATCATCATAGGGCTACTCCTCTACCACCGAGGTAGATAGATCCCATCTTGATGCAATCCAGTTCCTACAATGAACATGTCATAGCCAACATACACCTCAGGGTTCCATATGGCTAGGAGACCGAGTAATGGTGTAGTCAAACTATAACACCCTCAAGGTGAACTGCCGATGCATCTCAGGTCAAAGAACCAGACACACTACTGCAGCATCGAGTCAGTCATTGACGAGAAGGTAGACTTCCCTAATGACTACTCGAGGTGGTCACGCTCAGTGCCCTCGTTCTCTAACGAGTACCTGTACTCTCGCTCCGGTGTCTCCACACCGTAGACTCAAGACTCATCTACTAAAGAGAAGCGATCGTACACCAACCTTCCGGATCAATCACCATCCTCGTGATGATCCTATGGTCGGGAGCTATTTATGAGTTAATAATGATTATTCATGTCTTAAATTTTCAACTCTTGAAAATATGAATTATCATTACCATTAACTCAAAGGATGTATCACAGACACTAAATACACATGTGTGATAGAAAATAACCCATTTATTATAGTCAAAATTACAATTTTGCCCCTAGAAGTGTATTACAAGTGTCAGCCAATTCTGGCTTCTAGGGCACATATATCTAACAAGAACTCTTCTGATTCGAACAGCTAGAATGATCGATCATCTAAATCATTCTAATTGCTCCCAAAATCCACCAATGATACCTAGCAGTATATGGTAACAACCCATCAGAGCTGAATGCGAACCTCTTGGTGCAACTACCTGTGTGATTAAGTTCTTCTATCTTGAGCCTCGATCAGATTAGGGTTAAGGTAAACTCGTCAAACCCTAGTCTCTGTCATATGATGTAATCATTCGATTCGAGTCCAATGTGAAAATCTAAATAGAAACTCTTTCTATTATTTCACTCTGCCATGGCCATGGGCTTCTGGACTTGATTCTCATGATTATCATAGGGCTGCTCCTCTACCATCGAGGTAGATAGATTCCATCTTGATGCAATCCAGTTCCTACAATGAACATGTTATAGCCAACATACACCTCAGGGTTCCATATGGCTAGGAGATCGAGTAATGGTGTAGTCAAACTATAACACCCTCAAGGTGAACTGTCGATGCACCTCAGGTCAAAGAACCAGACACACTACTGCAGCATCGAGTCAGTTATTGACGAGAAGGTAGACTCCCTAATGACTACTCGAGGTGGTCACGCTCAGTGCCCTCATTCTCTAACGAGTACCTATACTCTCGCTCTGGTGTCTCCACACCGTAGACTCAAGACTCATCTACTAAAGAGAAGCGATTGTACACCAACCTTCCGGATCAATCACCATCCTCGTGATGATCCTATGGTCGGGAGCAATTTATGAGTTAATAATGATTATTCATGTCTTAAATTTTCAACTCTTGAAAATATGAATTATCATTGCCATTAACTCAAAGGATGTATCACAGACACTAAATACACATATGTGATAGAAAATAACCCATTTATTGATTTTAGTCAAAATTACAATTTTGCCCCTAGAAGTGTATTACAAGTGTCAGCCAATTCTGGCTTCTAGGGCACATATATCTAACAAAGAGTTGGGCGCCCCCTTGTCTTGCCCTGTTTGATCTTTCCTTGTCTAGTTTTTGACCTAGACAAGGACTCTTTATTTCTAATTATTTAGGATGAATTTTGACTTCATGAAATATGGAACTTTAGGAGTGCTTTGTGGTGTGTGAAAATCAAAGGAAGAGGATCTTTGGGCATTGGGGTTCCATAGACACTAAACTAGGTGTCTAGGTGAGAGCAAAGAGAAGAAGAAGAGGATCTTCTTCCAGGGTTGCTGTGTTCATCATCTTCCTTCCTTCTTCCTTGGGTTTTCTAAGAGAGTCTCAGATCTGAAACCTCTTCTCCACCTTCTCCTCTTTGGAAGAATCCAAATGTAGAAGAAAGAGGTATCTGATCGACCATTGAAGAAAGATCAGCATAATACTAGCATACTGTGCTAATTTCCTGCATCGAGATTTTTGATCGTGCTCGTGGGCTTGTGTGGACTACTCCTAGAGGCCGAACACATATGTGGCTTGCAACTTCATCCTCAAGCCTAGATCAGCAAGTTAGATTTAGAACATCTAACTTGCATAGGTAATAGATATGATCTATTGGTTTCATAGCTGCATTAGATATAGTATTGTAACATGTTGATGAGATCAACACGTTAATCTTTTCTTTATAATTTTAATTTTTAATTCAATATCATATCTTGATCATATAATAAATCTTAGATCTAGGATATTTTTATATTCGTTTAAATAAATATTTAATTTATTTAAGTCTTCTGCTGTCTGATCTTGAAAATGTTTCAAGATCTACCTATAAAATTTTAGATCTAGTTCCTTCACTTAGGGTACATAGGAATGTTCATAGTGCTAAAATTTCTCCATCCCATTCTATCAATCCAAGTCTCAATAAAAAAATTATAACTTTCAAAGAAATCAAAGTCAATCCTTCTCCCCATTGTAATTGCCCTAGTAGCCATCCTACCTACAGGAGAGGGTGGTGGAGGAGGAGATCTCAAAATACCTTGGTTTGGTTGGGGTTCTTCTTGAATAGGTTGAATAGGTGGTTGAGAGGGCTCGAAAGGTTGGGGCACCGCTCATTCCATCCAAGATTTTCTTCTTCTTTCCTATTCCTTAGCATCTCGCATTGAATAGATTTTCTGCACAACACCCTTTTTTCGTTCCATTTTGATTTGAATCTGACTTCTAATCCAGTGATTTTAGGAGAATGGAGGGCAAGGATGTAGCTTGGAACTATTTGAGAAAGATTAGAGGGACGAGGGACCCTCTACTCGCTAGTTTTGAGCAAAGTTAGGGCTTCGTGAATAGTCACGGATCGGTTTTAATCGCCTGCGGCCCCGACCCTCAAGTTGACTCATGTTTTTCAATGAGTTGCTCGAGTCAACTCGAGCAAAAGTTTTGAAACCTTTAAAGTTTCAGAGGAAATTTGGTATTTAAATAATATTCAGATATTTTTCTTAATATTGATCATTGATTATGCATTCAAAATTGACTCTTATGAATTTATTTTTGCTTGCTTTGAATTATAAAAATAAGATTTATTCAGGTTGATAGCAAAGTCCTAAGTCTCTTCTAATGATATTAAATCTTTCTTCACTAAGAGATTTTTTAAACATATCAGCTAATTGTTTATCAGTATAGATAAATTCAAGTACCACATCATTATTTTGTACATGATCTCTTATGAAATGATGCCTTATTTTAGTATGTTTATATCTTGAATGTTGAATTGGATTTTTGATTAAGTTAAATGCACTTGTGTTATCACATCTTATTGGAATTTTGTTAAGTTTGAAATCAAAGTCTTTAAGTTGTTGTTTGATCCATATGATTTGAGCACAATAACTTTCAGCAGTAATATATTCAGTCTCATCATAGATAATGCTATCGATTTTTGTTTCTTGCTAAATCATGAAATCAAATTAATTTCAATAAACTGACATGTACTACTAGTATTTTTTCTATCAAGTTTGCAACCAGCAAAATCAGCATCAGAGTACTCAATTAATTCAAATTATGATGATCTATCATACCATAATCCTACATTAAGTATTTCAGATAAGTATCTAAAAATTCTTTTAACAGTAAGCAAATGTGATTCTCTAAGATCTGATTGATACCTAGTACATATACAAATACTAAATACTATATCCGGTCTACTTGTAATAAGATAAAGATGTAAGCCTATTATATCTCTATACAATTTTGTATCTACTTTCTTACCCTTTCATCTTTGTCAAGTTTGTAGGATATACTCATTGATGTACCAATTGATCTTGAGCTCTCCATCCCAAACTTCTTAAGTATCTTTCTTATAAATTTTGTTTGGTTGATGGAGATTCTTTTTTCATTTTACTTGATTTGGAGTCTGAGGAAGAAATTTAACTCTCTCATTATGCTTATCTCAAACTTACCCTGCATAAGCTTGGCAAATTCTTGATAAAGAAATTCATTAGTAGCACAAAAAATGATATCATCCATATAAATTTGTACAACCAATAGATTGTCATCTTTTCTTTTTAAGAATAGAGTTTTATCAATATTTTCTCTAGTAAATTCATTATCTAATAAAAATTTGCTTAATCTCTCACACCATGCATGTGGAGCTTGCTTTAATCCAAATAAAGCTTTATGTAATTTAAACACAAGATTTGAAAATGTATGGTTTTCAAAACCAAGTGGTTGTTCAACATTTACCTCCCCAGCTATATAACCATTAAGAAATATATTTTTTAAATTCATTTGATATAATTTAAAATTTATAAAATATGCAAATGCAAGTAATAATCTAATTGCTTCTAATCTAGCTACTGGGGTAAAGATTTCATCAAAATCAATATCTTTCTTTTGGTTATATCCTTTTGCCACTAATCTAGCTTTATTCCTAACAATAGTGTCGTGCTTATCTAGTTTATTTCTATATACCTATTTAATTTTAATTATTGGGTAGTCATTGGGTCTATCAACTAAAGTCCAAATCTTATTTCTTTTGAATTGATTTAATTTTTCTTGTATAGCATTAATCCAACATGGATCATTTTTAGCTTCTTCTATTATTTTAGATTCAATTTATGATATATAGGCTGAATAATTATTAATATTTCTAAGATAGAATTAGGTTCTTACCCCTTGTGATGGATCATCAATGATTAGATCTTTAGAATGTCCATATACATACCTTCACTCTTCTGGTAATTCTTCTCTTGGACTAGGAGGGGACTCTTCATTCTTCTTCTCTTCTTCATTATTTTGATTGAGAGCATCTTGTCATGAAGATCACCTATATCCTTATCTAAAGCATCTTTTTTTCTAGAATACTTGTCATTATATTCATCAAAGATAACATGAATTGATGCTTCAACAATGAGATCTCTTATTGAAGACTCTATATGCCTTGCTTGATGAGGAGTATCCCAAGAAGATACCATCATCCAACTTGGCATCAATTTTTTTTAAATGATCTTTCAATTATTTAGTATGTAACATTTACAACCAAAAATATGAAAATAGTTGATATTTGATTTTCTATCTTTCCAAAGCTCATATGGAGTTTTTTTTTAAAATGGATCTTATCAATACACGATTAAAAGTATAACATGCAGTATTTATAGCCTCAGTCCAAAAGTACGTAGGTAAATTATTTTCACACAACATAGTTCGTACCATTTCTTCTAATGTGTGATTTTTTCTTTTTACTACTCTATTTTTTTGAGGGATTCTAGGTGTAGAAAAATTATGATCAATTCTCTTTTCATTACAAAAATCTTCAAAGTGCTGATTTTTAAATTTGGTAGCATGGTCACTATGTATGCATACAATTGATGTGCTCTTTTCATTCAATACTTTGCGATAAAATTTAGTGAAAGCTTAAAAGGCTTCATCTTTTTGTGCTAAAAATATTATTCAAGTGAATTTTGAAAAATCATCTATAATTACAAGACTATACTTCTTACCTCCTAAAGTAGTGGTTCTTGTGGATCTAAATAAATCCATGTATAGCAACTCTAAGGGTCTTGAGGTTGAAATCATGCCTTTTGATTTAAAGAAGTTCCTAGTTTATTTTTCAAATTGACATGCATCACAAATATAATTCTTTGCAAAATTTAATTTTGGTAATCCTCGTACAAGATCTTTCTTAATTAATTTTGAAAATAAGTCCATGCTTGCATGACCTAATCTATGATGCTACAACCAACTAGTCTCATTGATTGAAAGAGCAAGGATGGTTCTCCCAAGGCTTGGGAGATCATGAAGGAGTCAAGATGGTGGCTCCTGAAGACTTGGATCAGTTGGAGTTGTATCAACTAAGAAGGAGAGCTAGTACACTAATGGACTGGCTCGGATACAAGTCGAGTCAGCTTGAGATGAGATCGAGCCAACTCGAGATGAGATCAAGCTAGGTCTCTTAAATAAATAGAGAATGTGTATTTGGGAATTTGTGGCTTGACAGGTGGTCAAGCCAGCTCGAGTGTTCATTAAGCCAGCTCGGACAAGCAGATAGATAAACACGGGTTTTCTTTATTTGGTTTTGGATTTGATCTAATCCAAGAAATCTTAAGGCCTAAGTTGAGAGGTCTTAAGGTGGCTAATTTATGTATAAGGATAGATCTTTAGTCCTAGGGATGAGAGCATGCAAGACATGAGCTTGGGTGAGGGATTTCTTATATGAGTTAGCCTAGGAGAGTTTTTTAGGATCGAGTCATGTTGACTCAGGACATTTATATATATTTTCTATATGTAATATTTTTTTAATAAGAGAATATAGAAATCTCTTTTTTTCTTGAAATCCTATTCCTCTCTCTCTAGATTTGCCATCCATCTCTTGGTGTCTATTCATCAGAGCTGTCGCCTTCTTCTGATTAGAAGTCTTTGGTTGTTGATTCCAGATCTTCTAATCTCTAGTGAATCGATCCTTTACAATTGGTATCAGAGCTCAAATTATGTAGAGGAAGAAGATCGTAGAAGAAAGAGATCTACAAAGGCTGAAGCTTCAACAGGATCCTATTGAGGTATTTCTCATCTAACTTAGAGATTTTGCTATTGTGTGACTTGGATCCGGTCATGAAAAGTAGCATAAAGATAGATTTTGAGAAGTTTGATGGAAAAAAAAGTTTTTTCATGTAGAAAGTTTGTGTAGACGATCTTCTTGTGCAGCATGAATTAGATCAAGCTTTGAAAAATAGGCCAGAAGGAATAACAGATCAACAATGGATGTCGATGGAGAAATGGGCATGCTTTGCAATTAGAGGGTGTTTGGCAGACTCAGCCCTCTATTTGATGCTAGAAGAGAAAATTCCTAAAGAACTTTGGTCAAAGTTGTGGGATCTTTGCATAGGAAAGAACATGTACAACAAACTTATGTTGAAGAAGAGGCTGTATAGCCTTCACATGGTTGAAGGTGGAGATGTACTCAGTCACATATAATTGTTTGATCAAGTGAGCAATGAATTGCTGAATGTTAGGATAAAGATGGAAGAGGAAGATAAATCATTGCTATTACTTTGTTCAATGCCTCCTTCCTTTGATCCGTTGGTCATGACATTATCGTTAGATGTGTGCCCTAGAAGTCAGATTCGCTGTCACTTATAATACACTTCTAAGAGTAATTTTATAATTTTGACTATAAATTAATAAATAAATTATTTTTCTATGATAGTGTGTATTTAAAGTGTCTGTGATACATTCTTTGAGTTAATAGTAATGATAATTCATATTTTCAAGAGGTAAAAATTTAAGACATGAATTTTTATAATTAACTCATAAACTACTTTCGACTGTAGGATTATCATGAGAATGGTGATCGATCCAAAAGGTTACTGTATAATTGCTTTCTTAGGATAAATGTGTCTTTAGTCTATGATGTGAAGACACTAGAGTGAGAGTACAGATACTTGATAGAGAATGAGGGTACAGAGCGTGACCATCTCGAGTAGTCATAAGGGAAGTCTACCTTCTCATCAATGACTGACTCGATGCTATAGTGGTGTATCTGATTCTTTAATCTGAGGTGCATCAGTAGTTTATCTTGAGGGTGTTATAGTTTGACTACACCATAACTCGATCTTCTAGCCATTCGAAATCCTAAGGTGTATGTTGGCTATGGCATCTTCATTGTAGGAATTGGATTGCACCAATAGGAGATCTATCTACCTCGATAGATGAGAAGTAGCCCTATGATAATCATGAGATTGAGTCCTTAAGCCCATGGCTATGGCAGGGTGAAGATGATAGAAAGTATTTCTATTAGAATTTTATATTGGACTCGAATCGAATGATTAATTCATATGATGGACTTTGGGTTTGACGAGTTCACCTTAACCCTAATCCTATTGAAGCTCAAGATAGAAGAACCCAATCATATAGGTAACTATATTGAGAGCTTTACTTTTAGTTCTAATGGATTGCCACCATATACTGCTAGGTGTCATTGGTGGATTTTAGGAGTAATTAAAATAATTTTGATGATCAATCATTCTAATTGTATGAATCAGAAAAGTTCTGGCCCATCGAAAAGTGTTTCGATGATATCAATGATGGAGATCACGATATATCTCATTACCATATAGAATTGAACCTAACTAGATCACATAAATAAGAATTTTTGTCTAGATGTCATCAATTGAGAAAACCCTGCTCGATTGATTTGGATTAGATCCAATCAGGTTTAAGGTAATCATGCTAGCACACGATTGAGCCTGACTTTCTCCTAAAATCTTTTTGATTCATTGCAACCAAGTCAAATTTGATTTAATTTATTCTTGTATTTTGAATGGAATTATTTTCATCTGACTGGAATAAGTCCAGGTTAGATTAATTATAGAAATTAAATCCATTCATAGTCAAATTGGACTAGGGTCAAAAGTTGACTTGTTTGAGAGAATTGAGAATCACTTGATCAGATGTTTCTAGAAAATTCTCTAGAAATTATTTTGATCTAATTTTTGGATATGTAATGAAGAATGAATCATACATTTTGTGTACCAAAGTTTTTGATTTTTGGAGGTGTCTAGACTAAGTTATGATAGAGTTTGATTTGGATCAAAGTCTTAAGGGAAGAGTCCTAGGCGTAGTGGACTCTTCCTTATGTACTCATGCTGCCATCTTCCAGATTAATTTTTGGTATCAAAATTAGATGGGATCTGAGGATTTTCATGGAGATCAAGTCTAGGGGTCCCAATGGTCAAAAAAATGAGGATTTTGATCAAAGAGGGACTTTAACTTGGTGCTATGCTTTTGTATAAGAACCCTTGCGCCAAGGCTCTTCATGTAGAAATATTTTTCATACCCAAAGGCTGTCCTTCCATGTATCCCACACCTCCTCTATCCTCTCTCTCCCTCTCTTCTACATGCCTAAAAGGTTAGGCACAAATCTAAGAAGAAGATCCAATCAAATTTGTGAAGAGTTTAGCATCTACGTGATGGTGTTCGTGAGATGGACATGCTGCTTTCAAAAATTTTTTTGAAGGACTTCTAGATCAGATTCAAATCTGATATTTGGAGAAAAAATTTATGAGAAGAAGATGTCCAAATCATTCTTGAGTGAATATTGGTAGAGACTAGGCACGTGCGTGGCTCCTTCCAGAACCTCAGAAAATATCAGAATCATCACAGGATAATCAGATTACCCAAATAAGGTATGATATTAAATCTTATCTAATTTTTATTTTAATTTTTAATATTAGATCACCATGATCAGATCTAAAAACTCTTAGATTATGTCAGCTAATTTAAAAATTTTTAAAAAAATTCATCTTAGATCTGATCAGATTTGCACAATCCTACGGCGGAAAATAGGATTTTTCCTTCAAATGGTATCAGAGCTGCATTAGCAGTTCTTCAGATCTACCTTAGATCTGATTTTATTTTTATTTATGATCTAATATTAAAATATTTTAGATATCACATCAGATGTAATTAGATCTAAAATTAAAAAATTAAAAATTAAATAATTTAGATCTAATATGTATGAGATGCATGACTAGACTAGGTATAGAATAGTTCTATGTGTAGTCTAGTATAATCATGTATTTATTTTAATTAAATATAATTTTAAATCTATTTAATTTTTATTTTTTTAATATTATAATTATTATAATCAAATCTAAAAATAAAAATAAAATTTTTAATTTTTGATTTATTCATATGAGATATGAAAGATGCATGCTTAGACTAGTCATAGAATAGTTCTATAAGATGTCTAGAATAGTTTTATTTTTGATATGATTAAATTTAAAATTTTATTTTTTAAATTTAATATGTGATATTTTAGATCTAAAAGTATGCATATTGATGATATATGAGATATATGCAAGACATGTATTAGTTAAATCTTTTTATATGTGATATATGATCTAACTAATTTTATAGTAAAAATTATATTTCTGATAAGAAATTTTCTATGGCCGTTCGTTCATAAGAATAAAGTAGGATTTAAAGACCCTCTCTTTCCATTTGATGGGATGTTCTTATGGCATGTAGGGATGCTGCGCATTCATTCTTAATCAGAAATCAGAACTTATTTTTTTGTAAAATTCTAGATCTTGAAATTCTAGTATTTTTATTACATATTTTATTCATGAACCCAAAACTTAATTAAGAATTAAAATTATAAAATTAATTAGATATAAAAATTATGAATTTTCAGATCTAAGACATATTCATAAAATTGGATTTGGGCTTGGGTAGCTCAATTAGGTCTAGCGGTTGATCAAACCAAATCTAGAGTTGGTTAGGTGGGATCAAAGAAAACTTAGATTTGATTAGCCTAATAGGATTAAGTCTGGGTCAAGATCGAATCACATTGAGATGTGATTCGATCAAGTCAAGTCCTAATTTGGCTCTGTGGTTCGAGCCTAGATTGTAGGCTAACCTAATTGGTTCTGATTTGATAATTTGGTATCTAAGGTAAGTTTGGCATATACGATCGACTAATTTTTAATTAGGAGCTACTTGATCTGAATACATTCTTATCGAGTTAATGGCATATTTCTTCCACCGGTCTCACTTACTTAGACATTTATGTCGATCTAGTTCTGATTTGAGGTGGCTAACAATTCGAACCAACCCATGCCACTAGGCTAGTCATAATTGTTATTACTAAGTCAAGTCAGGTTTAAAGATACCTAAACTAAATCTTTCTAAGAAAATATTAAGTCTAAGGTCTTCCACCATTATAGATGTGCGGGCCCTTCGCAGGGTTGATTGTTTTCGACTAGATACAGTGGTTCAATTGCACCAGAAAGACAACCATGTCTATTGGACATTGGATGCTCTGGATTGGAGGATGGGTTGGGCTGAATATTTTGGATATGGTGAGGGATCCAATCAAAAATTCAATCTATGCAAATTATGGGTCTGACTTAATTAAAAAGTAGATCAATATTTTGGACATGGTGAGATTCACAAATTAGACACCAGGTTAGGGTGCACCATGATTAGAGAATCATTGGACAAGAGTTGTCCGCTCATCGATTGACCCATCAACAATAATTGTTAGATGAGGTGGTGAGTCAGTTGGTGGAACCGCACCACCCACAAGAAATCAATAATCACAAAGATTTTTGCATCTCTACTAAGGGAGTGTAGGGATTCAAGTAAATAATGAAAGCCTA
Organism: Cocos nucifera; assembly: GCA_006176705.1. Classification (NCBI taxonomy): domain Eukaryota; kingdom Viridiplantae; phylum Streptophyta; class Magnoliopsida; order Arecales; family Arecaceae; genus Cocos; species Cocos nucifera. The sequence goes on from QRFJ01000998.1 coordinate 195,399, forward strand.
ATTTGTTTAAAAATAAAATTTCTAAATAAATTGGTTAAGTCTAATTACAAAATCTAATTAGAAACTTTGACTCTCTACAGAAAAATGTCTGTGTCCAATCTACTAGCCCGTATCCTGGACACCCATAGATTGACCGGACCCAACTACAAGGATTGGCTCCAAAACTTCAAAATTATTTTGGGTTCTAAGAAGTTGACTCATGTGTTGGAATAGGATTCTCCCACCTTACCAGCCCGTTCATCGCTAATCAGAGAGCATCTCTTGAGAAGTGGATGGATGAAGATAACAAAGCCAGGTATTACATGTTGAGCTTGATGTCTGATGACCTCTAGTGCTAATATGAAGACATTAAGACTAGTCGCCAAATATTGGCTCACCTATAAGAGTTGTTTGGTGAATAGAGTCACACAGCCAAATATCAAGTCACTAAAAGACTGTTTAAGGCTCAAATGCGTGATGGACAGTCGATCCAAGATCATTGTCTGATGATGATTAAGAACTTAGAAGAGCTTGAGAAGCTTGATGTCAAGTTAGATCAGGATCTGCAGACTAACATAATTCTGTAGTCCTTGACTGATGCATATGGGTAGTTCATCATGAACTATCATATGCATAAACTTCAGAATACCTTGGCTAAGCTCATGAATATGCTGGTTACTGCTGAGCTTTCTATGAAAGGTTCTAAAGGCTCAGTACTTGCTATGGAGCAGCTTCTTTCAAAAAAAAATCTTTTGGAAAGAAGAAGAAGTATGTGAAGAAGCAGAAGTTGGATGGTGGGAAGAAGAAGAAGGCAGAGCCAAAGAAGAAGGCCACTGACAAAGAAAAATATTTTCATTGCAATACTGATGGCCATTGGAAGTGGAACTGCCCTCTTTACTTGGCCAGCTTGAAGAATAAGAAGGAGGTAGGTACTTCTGGAGGTATGCTTATTATAGAATCTAATCTTACAATTTTTTTTGTATCTAGTTGGGTGCTTGACTCTAGTTCTAGCACTCACTTGTACAGTTCTATGCAGGATCTTGAGGATAGCAGGAGGCTGAGGGATGGTGAGATGATCCTATGCATCAGGAATGGAGCAAGAGTTGCTGCTGTGGCCGTGGGATCCTACCCTCTATGATTATCGTCAGGATTAGACTTAGTACTTAGGAACTATTTTTATGTGCCTACAGCAAGCAGAAATTTGATTTCTATTTCATGTTTAGCACAGAAAGGCTATGTAATTAGTTTTCTCAAGGACCATTATAATATTCTTTATGAAAGAAATAAAATTGTAAGTGGTTTTCTTATAAATGATCTCTATCTATTAGATATTAATGTTTCTATTTTTAATATCAAGAAAACATGAATGCCATAGGATCAAAGCGACCTAGGGATAGTCTAAATGATAGATATCTTTGGCACCTTAGGCTAGGTCATATAGCTGAAGATAGGGTTAACAAATTAAAGAAATCTGGGCTATTGAGTCCATTGACTTCTGAGTCATATCCGATTTGTGAATCATGTCTTCATGGCAAAATGACCAAGCTCTCTTTTATGGGACATAGTGAAAGGGCCACAGACCTGCTTGCCCTAGTACATACTGATATATGCGGCCCATTTGATGTGCCAGTCAGGGATAATTATATCTACTTCATTATCTTTACTGATGATTTATTTCAGTATGGATATGTGTATCTGATGCGACACAAGTTTGAAGCTTTTGAAAAATTTAAGAAATTCATACTCGAAGTAGAAAAATAAACAAAAAAATCCATTAAGGTTCTTTGATCAAATCGAGGAGGCGAATACCTTAGTAGAAAATTTTTAGACTATCTTAAGGATAATGGCATAGTCTATTAATGGACTCCACCTGGAATGCCTCAACTCAACGAAATTTCAGAATGGAGAAATCGTATCCTATTAGATATGGTTTGATCCATGATGAGCTTCATAGACCTCCTTAAGTTTTTTTGGGGACATAGTCTATTGACCGCTATATATCTACTTAATAGGGTTCCATCAAAAATCGTTCCTATCACACCGTATAAGATATGGCATGGTAAGAAACCAAGTCTGAGTTTAGAATTTGAGGTTGTCCGCCCCATGTCAAGAGACAACAAGCAGATAAATTAGAGTCTAGGTCCTTTAGAGCTTGGTTTAGAGGATATCCTAAAGAGTCATTAGGATATTATTTCTATCTTTTGGAAGATCATAATGTGATTATAAGTCGACATGCCATCTTTCTTGAAAAATAGTTTATTCAAGATGGTGGCATTGAAAGATAGATTAGATTCGAGGAAAAAGTCTCTCAAGAGCCACGAGCCAAGAACCTATGGAATCCAATCAGATTAAGCCAGTCCAATCACTATCTCATCCACCTCATAGATCAGAAAGAATTTTTCATCCCCCTGAAAGGTACTTAGGTACTATTTCAAAGGACGTAGAGAAAATATTCCTCACAAAAAAAGGGGTTCATGGTGATGATCCCAAAACCTATGATGAGGCGATATCAAATATCAACTCTGAGAAATGGTTAGAGGCAATGAAGTCAGAGACTGACTCAATATGCTTGAATCAAGTCTAGACCTTGGTAGAGCTATCTAAAGATATAGTACCTATTGGGTGTAAATGGATCTTCAAGAGAAAGATAGATGCCGATGGAAATGTAGAGACATTCAAAGCAAGGCTCATAGTGAAAGGGTATTGTCAGTGCAAAGGCATTGACTATCAGGATACTTTTTCACCAGTAGCCATGCTCAAATATATCCACATATTACTTGCTGTTGCAGTCTATTTCGATTATAAAATATGGCAGATGGATGTAAAAATGGTATTTTTAAATGGATATCTTGAGGAAGATATCTATATGGAACAATCGATGGGTTTCACATCCAGTGATATTGATCACAAGGTCTACAAGCTGCAAAGATCCATATATGGACTTAAGCAAGCATCTCGGAGCTGAAATGCTTATTTCAATGATGTGATCAAATTATTTGGATTCATCAAGAATGAGGAGGAGCCCTATATTTTCAAAAAGATCAGTAGGAGTGCTGTTGTCTTTCTCATACTGTACGTGGATGACATCCTCCTTATTGGAAATGATATTCCCATGTTGACCATAGTAAAAATATGGTTATCTAAAGAATTCTTTATAAAAGACCTAGGAGGGACATTCTTTATTCTAGGAATTAAGATCTATAGAGATAGACCAAATAGGATGCTAGATCTCTCACAAAAGATGTACATAGAGGAGATGCTAAAGTGGTTTAGCATGGAAAACTCCAAGAGGGGACTGGTGCCCTTCAGATGTGGCATTCATCTCTCCAAGAAGATGTGTCCCAATACACCTGAGGAGATTGAACACATGAGCAAGATCCTTTATGCTTCAGCAATAGGGAGCCTCATGTATGTCATGCTATATGCACGACTTGATACTGCCAATGCTGTGAGTGTCACGAACAGGTATCAATCGAATCCAGGTGAAGAGCACTAGACTTTTGTGAAATATATCCTTAAGTACTTGAGAAGGACTAAGAATATGTTTCTAGTCTTTGGTAATTGAGAACTCCAGGTCCAAGGGTATACAGACTCAAATTTTATGTCCGATATAGATGATCGAAAGTCGATATCTAGAAGTCTGTTTATTTGTAATAATGGTGTTGTTAGCTAAAAAGTTTCAAGCAGACGATGAAAGTAGATTCCACCATAGAAGCAAAGTACATCACTGCATTGGAAGCTACAAAGAAGGCATTCTGGTATAAAAAGTTTGCCACAAAGCTCAGAGTGATGCCATCAAATGCCATCCCTCTATACTGCAATAATAATGGCATCATAGCCCTAGCTAAGGAGCTGAGGTCTCATCAAAAATTCAAGCACATCGAGCGACGATACCACCTCATCTGTGATTACCTCAAGAAGAGATACATCGAGGTCAAGAGAGTCGACACTGGAGATAATGTGGCTGATCCACTGACAAAGTCATTGAGCTAGTAGAAGATCGAAGTCCATCTTGAAAAGATGAGACTTAGATTTGTAGCCAATTGGCTTTAGGTTAAGTGGAAGTTTGTTAGATATATGTCCTAGAAGCCAGATTGGCTGTCACTTATAATACACTTCTAAGGATAATTTTATAATTTTGACTATAAATTAATAAATAAATTATTTTTTTATCATAATATATGTGAGCTCAGAAGTGGCACTTCCAAGTCTTGAAAATATGAGAAAATAGGTCATGAAAAGATGAGAGCGAGCTGGAAGAAAAATTCACTCTCCTAGCAAAGTTTAGAAATTAGGTCAGCTCACCTTGAGACTGAGTTGGCTAAGTTGGAAACTAGACCAGCTCAGTCTAGGACTTCATCGGCTAGGTCTCAAAAAAAAATCTAGATAGAAAGCAGTATTTTCGGACTGTTGGCATGGTACACAACTGGATCGGCTCGGTTTGGGACTAAGCCGACCCAGTCGCAAGTTAGTCGGCTCAGTTTTTGTAGATTATTATTTTGTATATGTGGGTTGCTTGGATTTGGAGAGTTTTTCTATGAGCTTGGGCTTTGCCATTTGTAAAATATATATACTGAAAATAGGTCAAGATTGTAAGTGTGCTGAAATATACTGAATAAAAGCTCTTTTCATCCGAAAATCTCTTCTTCTCTTCTTCTTTATTTCTTGAATTGTATGATTATGCTTTCACATTAATCTCTGAGAAGTACTTCTTTGTTGCTTAGCTAATCACCGACGGCCACGCCAATCCTGTGGGAAGAGCGTGCATTCCCGATATTTGATATCAAAGTGGTGTTGCATGGAAGGAAGGAAGACACCTAGGGTTTACTACATCCAAGATTTGTTGCTCCAGATTTTATCCTAAAACTTCTAGTTTGCTTCATGGTTGTCTCTAGGTTGAGGTGGAGATTGTTTACATGGAGAAACGGTGATACAGAAGTTTGGAAAGAGGATCTAGGGCTAATTAGATCTTCTTTGAAGGATAGTTTTACTGGTGTGTGAGATCATGAAGGGTGTTAGGGATTTGTTCTTGACTTGTTTGAAGTCATGGGATTAAGTGGATTCAAGATGGATTTTAAGAAGTTCGATGGCAAGGGAAACTTTACTCTATGGAAGCAAAGAGTAAAGGACTTATTGGTTCAACCGAGGATCTATAAGGTCTTAACAAAAGAAAGATCGGAAAAGATGAGTGCTGAGGATTGAAAAGAGTTGGAGGAAATTGCTTTTAGCATAATTTGGATGTGCTTGGTCGATCAAATTTTGCTCGAGATTTGCATAGAAACTATGGCAAAGGGGCTCTGAGAGATACTGAAGAACACATACATGAAAAAGAACATGACGAATAAGCTATGATTGAAGAAATAGCTGTATAGTCTGAGGATGCCCGAAGGCCAAGATCTTGTTGCACATATCCAAAGGTTCAATCAGGTGTGTTTTGAGGTGATGAGTTTATTCAATATACGTACCCTAGAAGCCAGAATTGGCTGACACTTGTAATACACTTCTAGAGGCAAAATTGTAATTTTGATTATAATCAATAAAATGGGTTATTTTCTATCACATAAGTGTATTTAGTGTCTGTGATACATCCTTTGAGTTAATGGTAATGATAATTCATAATTTCAAGAGTTGAAAATTTAAGACATGAATAATCATTATTAACTCATAAAATGCTCCCGACCATAGGATCATCACGAGGATGGTTATTGATCGGGAAGGTTGGTGTACAATCGCTTCTCTTTAGTAGATGAGTCTTGAGTCTACGGTGTGGAGACACCGGAGCGAGAGTACAGGTACTCGTTAGAGAACGAGGGCACTGAGCGTGACCACCTCGAGTAGTCATTAGGAAGTCTACCTTCTCGTCAATGACTGACTCGATGCTGCAGTAGTGTGTCTGGTTCTTTGACCTGAGATGCATCGATAGTTCACCTTGAGGGTGTTATAGTTTGACTACACCATTACTCGGTCTCCTAGCCATATGGAACCCTGAGGTGTATGTTGGCTATAGCATGTTCATTGTAGGAACTGGATTGCATCAAGATGGGAATCTATCTACCTCGGTGGTAGAGGAGCAGCCCTATGATGATCATGAGAATCAAGTCCTGAAGCCCATGGCCATGGCAGAGTGAAATAATAGAAAGAGTTTCTATTTAGATTTTCACATTGGACTCGAATCGAATGATTACATCATATGACAGAGACTAGGGTTTGACGAGTTCACCTTAACCCTAATCTGATCGGGGCTCAAGATAGAAGAACTTAATCACACAGGTAGCTGCACCAAGAGGTTCGCATTCAGCTCTGATGGGTTGCCACCATATACTGCTAGGTGTCACTGGTGGATTTTGGGAGCAATTAGAATGATTTAGATGATCGATCATTCTAGCTGTTCGAATCAGAAGAGTTCTGATCCATCGAAAGGAGTTTCGATGATGTCTATGATAGAGATCATGACATATCCCATTACCATACAGAACTGAACCTAACTGGGTCACACAAACAAGGGTTTGAATCTGGTGATCATCAATTGAACTAATCTAGTTCAATTGATCTGAATGAGATTCAATTAGGTTCAAAGAAATCATGCTAGCACTCGATTGAACCTAACGTTCTTCTTTTGCTATCATAAATAAGTTGTCCTAACTGAGCTAAAGAAGTTTGTGCTCATTTAGAGGCATTCACTTGGTCTGACTGGAGCTTGTCCAAGTCAAAAAAGATTGTCTTATTTTGTAAGACAATACCTACCATTTTTTGTCACCTGTCATTTCTCGTCCTTTGACTTTGGTCAAAAGTTGACCTTTGACTGGTCAAATATTAACCATAGATACTTTGATATCATGCACCTATTGGAGAGTTGGTAGGGGCCTGTCCCCCTGCCAGAACCTGGCAAGGAGGAGGGCGCACGCCACCCTTGGCATGTGCCCAAGCAGGAGGCGTCCAGGAGTCCCTGTTGGATAGGGACTCCATCTCTTTTTTGAATTCCGATTAGAGTTCTCCTAAGAACCAACTTTGACTGGTCTTAGGCACCATCTAAGAAGAAATCTAGAGGACTCTATTCCCACTAATCAGATTTAGATCTGATTTTACAAAGAGTTGTTATTCGTTGGGAAGAAGAGGAGTTGGATCACAGATAGTCTATAAATAAGACCCTACGCCCAACTCAAAAGATATTGGAAAGGAATTTAATTCCCATGCCCCAAGGCCTCCTCTCCCCTCTTCCTCCATGCCAAACCCACCTTCTCCCTCTCCTCTCCATGTTCAAAGTGGTTTGGACCTTGGTTGGTGCAATCCAGACAAGAGAAAGGCGACTGAAAGCTAGAAGGCTGCGCCGCTGCAAAAGACAACTGCTGATCTTCGAAAGGAGTTTTGAAGATCCTCCAGATCAGATCCAGATCTAATTTTTGGAGATGTGATAGAAAAGAAGAGGATCTCTAGATTTAGCATGAGTGGATACCGGTAGAGGCCAGATACTTGCGTGGCTATATCTAGAACCTTCTGCTGCATACAGGATCATCAACGGGTAATAGGATTACCCAACATCAAGGTAAATTAAATTTGATTTAATTTATTTAGATTTTATTTTTATTATTAAAATAATAAAAATCAGATCTAGAATATCTTAGATTGAATTAGGATCAAAAAAAAAAATTTTAAAATATATCTCTTGATCCGATCAGATTTGAACGAACTTGGTCCGGGAAATCAAGATTTTCCTTCAACTGGTATCAGAGCCAAGGTTCTAAAAGTAGTTTAGATCTAATTTTAAATTTATTATAATAAAAAGATAAGTGATTTTAGATATCACATGAGATGTGATCAGATCTGAAATCAGAAAAAATTAAAATTAAATGATTTGGATCTAAGAATTATGAAGATATGCATGACTAGTTCTAAAATAGAATAGTTCTATAGAATAGTTCTTGCATGTCTTTGATTTAATCTGATTAAATCATATTTTAGATCTATCTTATTTACTATTTTTTGATATTATAAGTGTTATAATAACATCTAAAAAATAGCAAATAAAAATTATTTAATTTTAAAATATCATATGAGATATGATTAGATGCATGTCTAGACTAGTTGTAGAATAGTTCTACATAATTGTCTAGATTAGAATTTATTTTGATTAGATCAATTTAAATCTAATTTTTTAGATTATTATGAGATAATTTAGATCTGAAAACATGCATGATTTCGATACATGAGATGTATGCAAAATATGCCATGATTAGATCTAAATTTGTATATGAGATATATGATATAGATCTAAAACTGTTTTGTAGTATTGCATGTTCCTGATTAAGGCGTTCCTCTTGGCCGTCCGGTCATAAGAACGAAGAAGGGTTTAAAGGCCCTCTCTTTCCATTCGATGGGGTGTTCTTATGATGTGTAGGGGTGCTGCGCATGTTCGTCCTTAATCAGAAACCCAAAACTTACTTTCTGCAAAACCCTAGATCCTGAAATCCTAGGATTTATTGTGCATATTTTGTTTATGAACCCTACTTAATTAAGAATTAAGTTTATGGAATATTAATTAGGTCTAAAATTGAGAATTTCAGATCTAAGACATATTCATAATACTGGGTTCGGGCTTGGGTAGCTCAATTAGGTCTAAGCGGTTGATCAAACCGAATCAAGAGTTGGTTAGATGGGATCAACAATGCTTAAATTGACCAGCCTAATAGGATTAAGTCTGGGTCAAGATCGAGTCACGATCAAGCAAGACCTAATTAGGCTCAGAGGTTAGAGTCTGGATTGTAGGCTAACCCAATTGGTTCTGGCTCAATAATTTGGTGTCTAAGGTAAGTTTGGCACATACGACCGACTGGTTTTTAATTGGAAGCTACTCGACCTGAATGCATTCTTGTACGAGTTAATGGCATATTCCTTCCACCGGTCTCACTTACCTGGCCATATCTGTTGACACAGTTCTGATCTGAGGTGGTCAATAATCCGAGCTAACCCATGCCACTAGGTTAGTCATAATTGTTATGACTAATGCCAAGTCTAGTTTAATGAGACCTGAATCAATTCTCCCTAAGAAAAGATTAAGTCTGAGGTCTTCCACCATTGTAGATGTGCGGGCCCTTTCCGGGGTTGATTGTTCTCGGCTGGATACAGTGGCTCAGTTGCACCGGGAAGATGCAACCATGTCTATTAGGCATTGGATGCTATGGGCTGGAGGATGAGTTGGGCTCAATATTTTGGATACGGTGAGAGACCTCAATTAGGAATCCAGTCTATGCAAATGGTGGGTCTGACTTAACTAAGGAGTGGATCAATATTCTGGATACGGTGAGATTCATGAATTAGAGACCAAGTTTGGGTGCACCATGATTAGAGAATCATTGAACAAGAGTTGTTCACTCATTGGCTAACCCATCACCAATAACTGTTAGGTGAGGTGATGAGTCAGTTGGTGAGACCGCACCACCCACTAGAAATCATCAATCGCGGAGATTTTCGCATCTCTACAGAGGGAGTGTAGGGATCCGAGAAAATAGTGGGAGCTAATTTGTTTAAAAATAAAATCCCTAAATAAATTGGTCAAGTCAAAATTACAGTATCTAACTAGAATCTTTGACTCTCTACAGGAAAATGTCTGCGTCCAACCCATTGGCACGTATCCTGGACACACATAGACTGACTGGACCCAATTATAAAGATTGGCTCAGGAACTACAAAAATTAGTTTTGGGTTCCAGAGAAGTTAACCCATGTTATTGGACCAGGACCCTCCCACCTTACCAGCCCGTCCATCCACTGAACAGAGAGCGTCTCTGGAAAAATGGATTGACGAAGATAATAAGGCCAGATATTACATGTTGGGCTCGATGTCTGATGAGCTCCAGCGCCAACATGAAGATATCGGGACTGCTCGCCAAATGTTGGCTCACCTGCAGGAGATGTTTGGTGAACAGAGTCGCGCAGCCAAAGTATCAAGTCACGAAATGACTTTTTAAGGCTAAGATGCGTGATGGGCAGTCAGTCCAAGATCACTGTCTGACAATGATCAAGGACATGGAAGAGCTTGAGAAGCTCGGTGTGAAGTTGGACTTGGATCTTGCAGAATGATATTATTCTGCAATCCTTGACTGATGCATATGGGCAATTCATCATGAATTACCACATGCATAAACTTCAAAATTCCTTGGCCGAGTTAATGAATATGCTGGTTACCGCTGAGCTTTCTATGAAAGGTTCTAAAGGCTCAGTTCTTGCTATGGAACGGACTTCTTCCAAAAGAAAGTCTTATGGAAAGAAAAAGAAGTCTGTGAAAAAGCAAAAGGTGGAAGGATCAAAGAAGAAGAAGGCAGAACCGAAGAAGAAGGTCGATGGCAAAGGAAAGTGTTTCCATTGCAACAGCGACGGCCATTGGAAGCGGAACTGCCCTACTTACCTGGCCACCCTAAAGAACAAGAAGGAAGGTCCTTCTGGAGGTATGCTCGTTAGGTCTAACCTTACGGTTTCTTCTGCATCCAGTTGGGTGCTTGACTCTGGTCTAGTGCCATTGCACTTCTATGCAGGGTCTTGAGGATACTGAGGGATGGAGACATGATCCTACGCGTCGGTAATGGAGCAAGAGTTGCTGAGTAGCCGTGGGAACATACCCTCTTCGATTACCATCTGGTTTAGACTTAGTTTTGAAAGACTGTTATTTTGTGCCTGCAGCCAGCAGGAATTTGATTTCTGTTTCATGCTTAGCACAAGAAGGTTATGTGATCACCTTCTTTAAGGACCATTGTAACATTCTTTATGAAAGAAATAAAATTGCAAATGGTTTCCTTATTAATGGTCTTTATCAGCTACATATTGATGTATTAACTATCGAGCAAAACGTGAATGCCAAACGACCTAGGGATAGTCCAAACGACAGATATCTATGGCACCTGAGATTAGGTCATATAGCAGAAGATAGGATCAACAAATTGGAGAAAAATGGGCTATTGAGTCCATTGACTTCCGAGTCATATCCAACTTGTGAATCTTGTCTTCAAGGCAAAATGACTAAACTCCCTTTTGTTGGACATGGGGAGAGGGCCACAGATCTCCTTGCCCTAGTACATACTGATGTGTGCGGCCCATTTGATGTGCCGGCTAGAGGCAATTTTGTCTACTTCATTACCTTTACCGATGATCTGTCTAGGTATGGAGTATGTGTATCTTATGAGACACAAGTCTGAAGCTTTTGAAAAGTTCAAAGAATTCAGACATGAAGTAGAAAAACAAACTGGAAAACCCATTAAGGTTCTTCGATCAGATCGAGGAGGTGAATACCTTAGCCGGGAATTCCTAGACTATCTTAAGGAAAATGGCATAGTCTCTCAATGGACTCCACCAGGAACACCTCAACTCAACGGGGTTTCAGAACGGAGAAATCGGACTCTATTGGATATGGTTCGATCCATGATGAGCTTCACAGACCTCCCTGATTTTCTTTGGGGACACTCATTGTTAACTTCAATCTATCTACTGAATAGGGTTCCCTCTAAAACCGTTCCTACCACACCGTATGAGATATGGCATGGTAAGAAACCAAGTCTGAGTCATCTCAGAATTTGGGGTTGTCCGGCTCATGTCAAAAGACAACAAGCGGACAAGTTAGAGTTTAGGTCCTTTAGAGCTCGATTCATAGGATATCCTAAAGAGTCATTAGGATACTATTTCTACATTCCAGAAGACCACAATGTGATTGTGAGTCGACATGCCATCTTTCTTGAAAAATAGTTTATTCAAGATAGCGGCATTGGAAAGCAGATTAAGCTTGATGAGAAAGTCTCACAAGTGGAACGAGCTAAGGACCAATTGGAACCAAATCAGGTTGAGCCAATAAGAACACTACCTCCTCCACCTCGTAGATCGGAAAGAGTTTCCCGTCCCCCTGAAAGATACTTAGGTATTATTTCAGAGGAAAGTAGAGGAAATGTTCCTCGTAGGTAATGGTGCTCATGGTGATGATCCCAAAACCTACAACGAGGCGATATCAGATATCGACTCCGAGAAATGGCTTAGAGGCAATGCAGTCAGAAATTGACTCGATGCACTCAAACCAAGTCTGGACCTTGGTAGATCCACCAGAAGGTATAGTACCTATTGGGTGTAAATGGATCTTCAAGAGAAAGATTGGTGCAGATGGGAATGTGGAGACATTCAAGGCTAGACTAGTGGCAAAAGGTTATAGTCAACGCGAAGGCATTGACTATCAGGATACCTTTTCCCCAGTGGCTATGCTAAAATCCATCCGCACATTGCTTGCTGTTGCAGCCTATTTCGATTATGAAATATGGCAAATGGACGTGAAAACGGCATTCCTAAATGGATATCTTGAGGAAGATATCTATATGGAACAGCCGCTAGGTTTCACATCCAGTGATACTGATCACAAGGTTTGCAAGCTGCAAAGGTCCATATATGGACTTAAGCAAGCATCTCGGAGCTGGAACACTCGTTTCAATGATGTGATCAAAAAGTTTGGTTTCATCAAAAATGAAGAGGAACCATGTGTTTTCAAAAGGGTCAGTGGGAGCGCTGTTGTCTTCCTCGTATTGTACGTGGATGACATCCTCCTTATTGGGAATGATATTCCCATGTTGACATCAGTCAAGATGTGGTTGTCCAAGGAATTCTCCATGAAAGACCTAGGTGAAGCATCCTTTATTCTAGGAATTAAGGTCTATAGGGATAGACCGAATAGGATGCTAGGACTTTCACAGAAGATGTACATAGAGAAAGTACTAAAGAGGTTTAGTATGGAAAACTCTAAGAGGGGATTAATACCCTTCAGACATGGTATTCATCTTTCCAAGAAGATGTGCCCCTAGCACACCTGAGGAAATAGAACGCATGAGCAAGATCCCTTATGCTTCTGCAATAGGGAGCCTCATGTATGCCATGCTATGTACACGACCTGATATAGCCCATGCTGTGAGTGTCACAAGCAGATATCAGTCAAATCCAGGTGAAGAACACTGGACTTCTGTGAAATGTATCCTTAAGTACTTGAGAAGAACTAAGGATATGATGTTGGTCTTTGGTAACGGAGAACTCCAAGTCCAGGGATACACAGACTCGGACTTCATGTCCGATATAGATGATCGAAAGTCGACATCTGGAAGTCTGTTTGTGTGCAATGGTGGAGCTGTCAGCTGGAAGAGTTCCAAGCAAACGGTGATAGCAGATTCCACCATGGAAGCAGAATATATCGCTGCATCAGAGGCTGCAAAGGAAGCATTCTGGTATAAGAAGTTTGCTGCAGAAATTGGAGTAATGCCATCAGATGCCATTCCTCTATACTGCGACAACAATGGCGCCATAGCCCTTGCTAAGGAGCCGAGGTCTCACCAGAAATCCAAGCATATTGAGCGGCGATACCACCTCATCCGCGATTACCTCGAGAAGGGTTACGTCGAGGTCAAGAGAGTCGACTCCGCAGATAATGTGGCAGACCCACTTACAAAGCCGTTGGGCCAGCAGAAGATCGAAGCCCACCTTGAGAAGATGGGACTTAGACTTGTAGCCAATTGGCTTTAGGACAAGTGGGAGATTGTTAGATATATGTGCCCTAGAAGCCAGAATTGGCTGACACTTGTAATACACTTCTAGGGGCAAAATTATAATTTTGACTATAATTAATGAAATGGGTTATTTTCTATCACACATGTGTATTTAGTGTCTGTGATACATCCTTTGAGTTAATGGTAATGATAATTCATATTTTCAAGAGTTGAAAATTTAAGACATGAATAATCATTATTAACTCATAAACAGCTCCCGACCATAGGATCATCACGAGGATGGTGATTGATCCGGAAGGTTGGTGTACGATCGCTTCTCTTTAGTAGATGAGTCTTGAGTCTACGGTGTGGAGACACCGGAGCGAGAGTACAGGTACTCGTTAGAGAACGAGGGCACTGAGCGTGACCACCTCGAGTAGTCATTAGGGAAGTCTACCTTCTCGTCAATGACTGACTCGATGCTGCAGTAGTGTGTCTGGTTCTTTGACCTGAGATGCATCGGCAGTTCACCTTGAGGGTGTTATAGTTTGACTACACCATTACTCGGTCTCCTAGCCATATGGAACCCTGAGGTGTATGTTGGCTATAGCATGTTCATTGTAGGAACTGGATTGCATCAAGATGGGAATCTATCTACCTCGGTGGTAGAGGAGCAGCCCTATGATGATCATGAGAATCAAGTCCTAGAAGCCCATGGCCATGGCAGAGTGAAATAATAGAAAGAGTTTCTATTTAGATTTTCACATTGGACTCGAATCGAATGATTACATCATATGACAGAGACTAGGGTTTGACGAGTTCACCTTAACCCTAATCTGATCGGGGCTCAAGATAGAAGAACTTAATCACACAGGTAGCTGCACCAAGAGGTTCGCATTCAGCTCTGATGGGTTGCCACCATATACTGCTAGGTGTCACTGGTGGATTTTGGGAGCAATTAGAATGATTTAGATGATCGATCATTCTAGCTGTTCGAATCAGAAGAGTTCTGATCCATCGAAAGGAGTTTCGATGATGTCTATGATAGAGATCATGACATATCCCATTACCATACAGAACTGAACCTAACTGGGTCACACAAACAAGGGTTTGAATCTGGTGATCATCAATTGAACTGATCTAGTTCAATTGATCTGAATGAGATTCAATTAGGTTCAAGGAAATCGTGCTAGCACTCGATTGAACCTAACGTTCTTCTTTTACTATCATAAATAAGTTGTCCTGACTGAGCCAAAGGAGTTTGTGCTCAATTCAGAGGCCTTCATATGGTCTGACTGGAGGTTGTCCAAGTCAGAAAAGGTTGTCTTATTTTGTAAGACATTACCTGCCATTTTTGGTCACCTGCCATTTCTTGTTCTTTGACTTTGGTCAAAAGTCTACCTTTGACTGGTCAAACGTTGACCATTGACCCTTTGACTTTTGACCACATGTCATGCACCTATTGGAGAGCTGGTGGGGGCCTGTCCCCCTGCCAGAACCTGGCAAGGAGGAGGGCGCACGCCAACCCTTGGCGTGAGCCCAAGTAGGAGGCGCCCAGGAGTCCTTGTTGGACAAGGACTCCATCTCCCTTTTTGGATTCCAATTAGAGTTCTCTAAGAATCCAAGTTTGACTGGTCTTAGGCACTCTCTAAGGAAGGAATCCAGGGGACTCTATTCCCACCAATCAGATTTAGATCTGATTTCACAAAGGGTTGTGATTGGTTGGGAGGAAGAGGAGTTGGATCACAGCTTAGTCTATAAATAAGACCCAGCGCCCAACTGAAAAAGATAATTGGAAAGGAATTTAATTCCCATGCCCCAAGGCTGCCTCTCCCCTCTTTCCTCCATGCCATACCTCACCTTCTCCCCTTGCTCTCCACGTCCAAAAGTGGTTTTGGACCTTGGATTGGTGCGATTCCAGATCAAGAGAAAGGCGATCAAAAGCAAGAAGGCTGCGCTGCTGCAAAGGACGACTGCAGATCTTCAAAAGGAGTTTTGAAGATCCTCCAGATCAGATCCAGATCTGATTTTTGGAGGCGTGATAGAGAAGAAGAGGATCTCCAGATCCAGCCCTGAGTGGATACCGGTAGAGGCCAGGCGCTTGCGTGGCTTAGATCCAGAACCTTCCGCTGCAATACAGGATCATCAACAGGGTAATAGGATTACCCTAACATCAGGTAAATTAAATTTGATTTAATTTATCCTTAGATCATTTAATTTTATTATTAAATAAATAAGAATTCAGATCAAAACATCCCTAGATCTGATTAGATCAAAGAGAAAATTTTTTGAAATATATCTCTTGATCCGATCAGATCTGAACGAACCTGATCCGAAAAATTAGAATTTTCCTTCAGAGTTTGGATGTGAAGATCGATGAGAAGGATCATGTATTGCTACTATTATGTTCTCTCCTAGGTTCGTATGATGGTTTCATAATAACCTTAGTTTATAGGAAGGAGATCCTAAATTATGAAGAGATTGTTGGTGTGCTTAGATCAAATGAGCAAAGAAAAAAGATCTGCAAGGGAGACCCTAAGTCTGAGATCTTGGTTGTGAACGAAAGATTGGAAAGATCAAAGAAGAAGATAAGAGAAAAATTCAAGGGTGGTCAAAGTCTCACAATCAGAGAAAGATGACATTGAAACGTTATAAATATCATCAGTCTAGACATCTGAGGTGAGATTGTCCCCTTTTGAGATCAGAAAGGGAGAAGGCTAGCAAGGAAGATGATACAGCTTCTATGAGCAGTAGAGAAGACCTACTAATTATTTCAAATGGATCCATAGAGTATGATACTATGTGGATATTGGATTCAGCATGCTCGCACCACTATACTTCTCATCGGGAGTAGTTGCTACCTACC